>DWME01002884.1:0-19670 GCA_018244795.1 Parelbella ahira ahira | reverse complement strand
TTTAAAACGCACTTTTATAAAGAGGTGCGCGCCATGGATTTGAAACCAGGACCCCCGGAATGACCCCCGGAATGAGAGGCTGAATTCTTAACCACTGGGCTACCACTGCTATATTATCGATTGCTGTATTATTTTAACCTAACCAAAAATTAATTTTCTTTTCAAAATCTATAAATTTCTCGAGGTTATTATAATTTATTTCATGAATAATTTTTGAAATATTAAAAATTATAGTCATTTTTGCCCTTCCATGTGGTATCAATCTTTTTTCAGTCAAATAAGCTTTTTGGGCCTGTTTAGTTAATCATACTTAAAGAGTAAACTCCAGTCGTGCGTCGGAGCTGACACACACAATTTTTTTTTTATTGCTTTTATATTAACGCGCCAGGTACGTTATGGAATAAGGTGTAGGGTACTCATTGCTAAGCATTTATATTTACAGACCTGACGTAGTCTTTCTAAATTCATCGTTCTCTTCATACATACATACATTTGCGTTTGTTTTAATGAGTCTCGAAAAAGAATGTAGCATTATAGAAATAAAAAACTAATAAAGCAGTACACAAATCTTAATAAGATACCTACTCCATAAACTTGTTGGGCAGATAATTATTAGCGCTGCAAAAATTTTTATTTATTAGCCAGATAACCTCACGAATTTCGTATCACCAAAGGTCAAGCGAGTCCCGTGGTCGGTGTGAGATCTGCGCTTAAATTTATTTGCGTTGGTTAGTTTTTATTTTGCGAAATCTCCTAAGATGTTTATTCATAGGGTAAAGGACGATTTTGATCCATATTAAATGTATGACGGACACAACGTATCTATTAATAATATTTTGTATTTAGAAACCTTTTTGTAATTAACCCATGTTCTTTACAGATATTACCACCTAATATCTGTAGAATTTTTGTAGGTGTTTTTAAGATAAAAAAATTCAATAGCAGATTATTTTGACTTATCATCGATAGTTTTAGCAAAGCACGCGGTGTCAGAAATTTTATACGAGTAGGTCTTTTGTTTGCGTTTTGCGTTTAATTGTTGTATTTTTAGTAGGGAGCCCTATTTTTTGTTTTTAACAAAGTATAGCCACTAAATAAACTATATGTTACTCAGTAATAATGTAACATTCGACTAGTAAAAAAATTTGAATTTCGGGAGAGAAGTTTCAAAGAATACCTCCTACTTACAGACTCACCATTAGCATTAAGTCTTCATAATGTCAGCGTAAATTAATACAATTACATATAGTAATAGTCTTTATGTACCTACCTGTAATGTAAACGTATATAAAAAAATTTGTACTTAATTTTAAATGTGACCTAATATTTTTATGGTAAAATTTTAGTGATGTGTATTCGCGTCCGAAACTTCATTAGAGATCTAATTCAGAGAACCTAATTCTCCGAATATAACAAACTACAATGTATAAATGTAAGTAAATAAAAAGACTTTTTTCGACAAGCATGGTCCAGCTTAAAACGTAATTTGACTTTCCATCACACCGGAGGACAACCAAACGCCTACCTATCACTTAAAAAGAACGGGGTATTTTCTTAGTAATCCAAATTTTTTAACGGTTAGGATCGACTAATTCTTGACTATTTTATTCGTATCATATAAAATTTTAACCGTATCTTATCGAGAATACGAAACGAGATACGAGTAAATAAACAAACCGAAAGACGAAATCTTGTACCATGAATTTACATTTATGCATATTTTCATTAAAGAATTACGGGTATAGAGTGTTACATTAATAAATGAGTTAACACCTCTGTTTTAATGTATTTTAACAAAATTTTGAGAAATTGTATTACGCGTATCCTATAGGCACGTACATATGTATACGGACGGTATCGTAAACAAATATTGCAAATCAAGTACTTTTTTACTAAACTTTTAAAACGTAGGGTGGAAATGGTAATTTCGGATAGTAATATTAGATCAGGAAATAGTAAGAAAATTGTAACAAGTGCTTTATAAAGGTTTAATATATTTTTATGCCTGTAAAAAGGATTACTTCCAGCCACAAAAAGAGGTCAAGGTCTTATAAATTGCCCCGTGATTTTTTTACTTAGGGTCTTTTCTATTTGACTGGCCGCACCTGTGTGCCTATACATATTATACAAAACATTGTTAAGTCTTTATAATTATGTGGGTGTGTAGTATGATTGTTTTAATGGATAAAAATTTTTTTTATGAAGATATAATTGCTAAAAATGTATTATAATCTAAATACCTCTGCTTAGAGGCGTAAAAATATGCTGACAGAACGAACAGAATGCCACGAGACACCAACAAAAAGGGGCCCCCGAATCGAGAGTGCCACGAGTACAGGAGGATCTAATGTAAGCTAAATGAAAATTGTGATTTCAATTCAATATAGTATTTAAAAAGTTACTAGAAAATTAGTTATCATAAATCAATTTTTATAAGTGAGTTATTAAAAAAAATACAAATTGCAAGTGAACATTAGTAGAGGTTCTAGAAATTAAAGGAGAATCTATCCGATGAATTTGTCACGTCCTTCAAACAGTATAATTACATCACTGCCTCTATTTCCAAATTTATTATTACCTTAAGCAAACTTCTATATAATATATTTTTCTACTTTTTCAAATAAATCAAAAGTCGTACGTTAGCATCGCAAGCAAAGACCTTTGTGGGTAAGTGAAAACACTTACGAAATTCCTTCTTCTTGAAATGATCCTGTTTTGATATCCAGGCTTCCAAAATGTCTATAGCCCTGTCCATTTCCCCAGGCTTATCAAAATTGTACTGTTTTCTAACAGTGTTCAGGATGTCTGGCGCAAACTCAAGTATTTTATTCTCCGGTATGCACTCCATATTGCACTTTTAATACAAACACAATGTTAATTAAATTAATATTTACAATTAATAATACCGGTAAATGTTTGTATCGGCACTCGTACAAAACCAGCTTTTTCGATGTCCACCGGTCGAATGAATTTGTAATGCTGTGCCCCGCTACATCATTATGAGATATAAATTATAGCAGTCACGTCGTATTACCAATGATATCTAAATTAACTCTTTTAATTGATCAAAAATACGACACGTTAACAGAATTTTTTCGTTTTTATGGTTTTTTCGCCAATTGTTTTGGATTGACCTCAAGGTAGCTATGAGTAAGCCAGCGCGTACACAGAAGTAATAAATAATTTTATAGCCGAAGTTCGAACGTATTTAGCTACTCGATTGTTGTTGATATTCACAACCACATGCATACCTGCACAACTGTCTCAAAACTGGTTATCGCCAGGCTCGTCCGTTGATTGATCCGTTTGATATAGCGGCTTTTGTGCCTGCACTACAGGTTGGTGGTTCTTTTCCCATCCAGAACAATTTTAGAACATTTGTTTCTTTGTGTAAAATTATCTTTGCGTACCACTACCTACTCTATGTTAAGATCTGTAGTACAGGTACCACAGATATACCATTGAATAATCTGGACCATGTTCAAATTGTCCCAGATATGTTTATCATATAGAAATAGCCTGTCCTTATTTCCGTTTTAAAATTTCGGAAACTTGTTACACAGTTTGCATATATATAATTTTTTTTAAAGTTATTTATTACATGCATGTATTAAACATGCATAATATATATAACTTATAAAACAAGTAAAAGCAGATATTTTGTTTAAGTTTGAAAAATGTAATAGTACGCGACCCGGGGATCGAATCCAGGACCTATTGATTAGCAAGCGCCTGCAACCACTCGGCCAATGGAGAATCCTGCTAAAATACATTGTTACTGTTTATGACTGGTAGAGCTACAACAATAGCTTAATTGTAAATAACTTTTATGTCCGATATTTGTTTTTGCAGAATTCACAAGGGTATGCTTTATATTAGTAAGGAAGCCTCTCACGACTTATTGTTAGATTAACCATGGAGGAATGATATCAAAATGTTTGAGCACTTGGGGGTAGTGTGTTTGGACAATCGAAGACGCTTGCTCGGTTAGGTCATGTGACCTATGATGCTGGGGTATGCATCTCATTGTTGGATCATGATGGCAAAACTAATAGTCCTATTTCTAGAATACTCTTTGAAGATTACCGCACATGTTCCTGGCTGACAAGTCCCACACATGACTGTTGCTGACAACGGTCATGTGAGAGATACATATAGCTTATCGAGCTGACTCGACGGTTGCTAAATCTCTCATAAAAAAATTTGCTGCTAGTTTCTATACAATAATATGCAATTCATCATCATCATCATCAGCCTACTCCCGTCCACTGCTGGACAGAGGCCTCTCCAACGGCGCGGCACTGAGCTCGATCTTCAGCTCTTCGCAGCCAACCACTGCCAACCACTTTGCGTATATCGTCACTTCATCTAGAGTTGGTGGATTTACAAAATATGCGTTTACACCACACAAATAGACAAATTCACATACGCACCACACAAATAGGCAAAACCGAAAGTAAATTTTTATAGAACGTTAATTCTTAATGGGCAGTAAGATTAATATTTATTCCCAATTATTATTGTTAAAATTTGAAACATCAAACAAATATTGTGCTTCCTTGCTAAAAAAGAATGTTTTAAAAACTCCGAGCACGGAGCGTAAAGGATTTTTTACCTATATTTTTTGTCACAGTCTGAATTCCGTTAGGTTTTTGTGTCCAATGACGTATGTACATACATATCGTTAATTAATTATGTGTAAAACAAACGTGCATACAAATAACATATTAGATCATCTCTACATGATGAATATATTAGATATTCGTGCAGACTCATATAGGAAAATACATATTATCTGATTTTGAACTCCACAGGGCACATGTAAAAACCAACATGAGCATGTATGTACTACCTACTACTGAGTACCTACTACTTAGTGTAGAGCCTTATTTCCAACATCATCAACAATCATTTCAAACATTAGCATTACTTAATTTGCAGGTAATTTATGTACGACATAAAACATATTTTAATAACCATACTAGCCAGTATTCATACATATGTACGTGCTATGTTTTTTTTTAATGAGTTCCAATTTATAATAATTTTTGATATTTTTTTCTACTGTGATGATTATGAGCATGTATGTATGTATGCGTGTATGTGCAATTTATTTATTTATCTGTATATATTGTGTTATGTATGTATATGACATCATAACTGTCATTCATGATAAAATACATAGAAATGATCGAACAATTGAATTTTCTTGATAATTTCATTTTTAAGATCACACTAACTACACACACTAAGGTACGATGATACGCATTATTGGGGTCTCTCTCTATATATCCTTTGACGCGTAATTCGCTAGAACCGAGTACGTTTCTTATTCCCATACAGTTAATTGACATCGATCGTTTATCGTGACGGTTGATAAGCTCCCTTTAGCGTGCCCTACTTCAAACAGCCGTTGTACATAAATCGTAATAGCTGGTCGTATGGACCAAGCTTTATGCTTAGTTCCAGGAAGTACAATGATTTTTATGTTTGACGGTTGAAAGCACACTAAGACGTGTACGACAATGGATGACGTCATTTCTAATGTTATTCCGAACATAATATAAAAAACTTGAGTTTTATACTTTAATGAAAGTGGGGTACAATATATACAGCTTTGCCACCTGTTACTTGTATTTGCCAAAGTAACCACAATTCAAACTCCATAGTCGCTGATCATTCTTACCCGTGTTGGACAGATAAACTTTCAGCTTTTATGAAAAAATGAAGGTCTGGCCGTCGCGTCGCTGGATCTTGGACTACAATGTTAAGTTTTCAATATCCGCATGAATGTTATTAAATAAATGGAAAACTAACTCGTCCGATAGACAAAGTGCAGAATATAAATCAATATATATTAAAACGTTTATCCAAACATTTATGAAAATTAACTTTTATTACTTTACACCATCTCTGTTACACATTTTGACATTACAACTGTTAACAATTTTAACAAAGTCTTCTATCTAATAAAGAGGTAACAAAAACCTATTATCAATAATTTCCCTATATACAAGCTAAAGAGACGAAGTGAATGTAATCTATGAAATTTTTAAATCTGTGTTCCACCCTAAGAAAAACAAGTTGTTAGTGCCCGTAAGTCTAAACTGCCTGATACTTCCGATTCTGTTTACCATAAAAGGAACACGTTAATTTAAGTTACATTGCTTCACGAAAGTTACCATGGCCTTAATTACGAGTACTATTATGCACAAATTAGTCTACATCCAGTTTCCTGAAAGATCCGGGCATTCCGAGATATTCTTCATTAAACTTAGCTGAACTTCTTTTAGACTCGTCGGTCACCCACTTCTCACATTCTTGAATAATCTTAATAGCGTCTTTACTTTTCATAGTATCCTTCCACTGGGCTGTAACATATAAATTAAAAATTAAACCTTTTTTACATACACGCGACGTAAACGTAACTGGTGAAATGTTGGAGTGTACTACACCCTTCTGTCTGTCCCTTCGTGGATTACAGGCGTGATGTTATGTTATGTTTGATAGAAATAATTACCGGCCAACTTCGCACAGGCTACTTCGTCTCCACCATAATCCTTCGGTAAGATATCTTTAGGTACGTGTTCATGGAGGTCTTCGCACGTATGGTGAACGTGTAGTCTACTCGCGATTTTCTCTCGTAACGCTTGCTTCAGTAGAAACACAAATTTGTCCACAAACGGAGGAGCGTTTAAAATATGAATACCTTTTATTTTCGTACCGAAGCCTTCCTGAAAATTGTTTTAATTAATTCAATAAAGGCTTATTTCTTCGTATCAATGCGTTTTAACTGCATTGCATAAGGAAAAGCTTAGCTTAGTCCAATGTTTCGAAAACTTCACAAAGATGTTGGGACAAGGCTTATCTATGGGCATTCAATATTATTAAGTATTGTACGTACGATAGATTTTGTGCAATCATATTAATAAAGTTGCCTACCTCTTCGGGAATTATAGGCGCGAAGTTACATTATAAGTTTAAATGAGTAAGCACAGTTCTTGTACCTGTTTTATGTTATTGTAGATTATTTTTAATCTTGTGAATTAAAAGTAAATAAAAAGGAAAACGAATAGATATGTATCCTCGGCACCGATGCATGCAAATGAGGTACATGATAATGTGATGTACAAATGATAATATACATAATTTACATTGACTAACACAATAAATAAAAATCCTGTAGCATAATTATGTGAAATCAGCTTAATAGCAAAACGGTGTACAATGTTGATTATGATAAGTCGATAGAAGGATTACCAGCGTATTAAGTCTACAAGTAATGTTAAAGTTACAGGAAAATTAAATGAAAATTTCGTGAATTTTTCTGTTAATTGTAATAAATAACAAAAATATATAAATTGGCCAAAACAAGTGAGTATCACTATATCCCTTATACTCTTAGGTTTTGGTGAAATCTGTTATTAAATTGGACGTCAACAATAGAAAATACGTAACAATTTAGATTTTTCATTGTTAGATGACTTATCTT
The DNA here is from genome assembly GCA_018244795.1 of Parelbella ahira ahira. Classification (NCBI taxonomy): domain Eukaryota; kingdom Metazoa; phylum Arthropoda; class Insecta; order Lepidoptera; family Hesperiidae; genus Parelbella; species Parelbella ahira. The sequence continues at coordinate 12,178 of DWME01002884.1, read as the reverse complement.
TAAATAGGTAGGCCGTAGATACATCAGTTTAAAATGTTTTGTACAATTTTATTTTACTAATATGTAATGTATTAATACAAAATTTTAGGTTTATGGACTTTGTAATATAAAAAAAAATAAAAGTTTTCTAATATACATAATTATTATTATCTTCCTTTTTAATGGGCAGATTTATCTCATTATGTGTTTTGGCTATATAACGATTGACAGGCGTGTTCCCATATATATTCATTTATTCATTCGTACGTTTGTATATTTTATTATTTATATACATTTATAAATGTATAACTGGTGAAACGTGGGGGTGTAGTACACCCCTTTGCCTACGCCTTCGGTGATTATAGGCGTGATGTTACGTTTATAAATGTATGTATATATATTGGGTAATAATATTGAATTTATTTCATTTTATTGACTCAACGCTGAGCATAGGATTACTCACAATAATTTATGTGCCTACCTACAACAAAAGCTTAATGTTACTTAGTAGTTTTTAATATTTAATAAATACCGTGCACAAAACTTCAGCCTTTTTCAATAAAAGTGGATTCACTTTACTCAGGAGACCAACGTGTACATTTTTCAAGTCCAGAATATATCTCTCTGAGAATGTGTAGTCGTAATGTAACCTGTATTCTCCGATCTGTAACAGGAAATGCGAATGATATTTTGATATTGAAACATTAAGATTGTTGAATATTAAAATAATATTGACTATCATCGGCATATTTGATCTGATGGAGACTTACTACTGAGTACTACTGGGCTCCGTCTTTGATGTGAGCGATTTACCTGGCACCTGCAGTGTTTCGTAAATCATCATCTCACATGATGGTATAGTCGATTATTACTTAAAAGAAACCTTTACGCACCGGCTGTCCGGACATACGTCATGATATACATATTATTTAAAGAAAGTTCTGTGACCGCGCGTTAATTTTGTACTCATATGCAGTAAACTACGTAATTATTAAATAAATGTATATCATTTTCTAGATAATCTTATTCTAAGCAGACGTATTTATTAAAAGCACTTACCATAAAACAATACCTTAGATACGTCAATACATCAAATTCGTTTAATTTGTCCGGTAAAAATTGGGTGACCATGACTCTTGATAGGTCACTCGGACATAACTTCGGCAAGGGTACGTAATTACTAAAATAAAAAAGAATACTAAATAGGAGATCAATATACATATTTTAGTAGACGACCCAAAACAAGTTTTAGTTTTCTTTAAAGGATACGATAAATTGACCAAGATTCAATAAAATGTATTATTGATTTTGAATAACTACATGTATAATACTGAAGTCGGTAGAAACTTGAAAGAAGATCCAGCTAAAACAACACTAATCTTCTACATAATCTATTTTTCATGACTGTTCTTGTGTGACTTCTATGACTCGAGGGTGTGTTCAAAAATGAAGTGTTATAATGTTATAGCTGATGATTGGCGACTTTTGCAATATATAGACACTTAACTGTGGTACTTAAGTCATAGTTGCGTTGCTACTCAAAAGGGCTAAGTTCGTTGCGTAATTAGTTTCTTATAAATACAAACAGTGCAGCTGAACAATGTAGGGTAAGCACTGCTTGCCGAAAGATTTTTTCTACGTCAGAAACTGTTCTACCGTCTTTACCACTGAACAAATTTTATAGAACCATGCAATAAAATACAATATTAAGCAATAAATAACCCAAAAAATAATTTTGGCTGCATCCTTTTTTACATTCACTGCTGCGGGAAGTAGGTATATCATCATCATCATTATCAGCCTACTTCCGTCCACTGCTGGACATAGGCCTCACCAACGGCACGCCACTGAGCTCGATCTTCAGCTCTTCGTATCCAACCACTGCCAGCCACTTTGCGTATATCGTCACTCCACCTACACTTATAATATGTATATTATAATTCATCATAATCATCAACCCTCCATCACTCCACTGCTGAACACGGGTCTCCTCTGAGAATAAGAGGGTTAGGACCATAATCAGCCACATAGACTAGGTGCGGATTGGCAGACTTCACACGCCTTAGAAAACTTTTTTTTTTGAGAAAGCAAGGTGTATAGATTACCTCACGACGTTTTCCTTCACTATTATAGACTAGTAATATTTAATACGTTAAATAAAAGTGATGTTATCGCTATAATTGTTGTAACTGCGTTTGCACTTGTTGAAAGTGCATTGTTGTAAAATGCTAAATGAAACGGACTTGTTACTGAAAAAGTAAGATATATCTAAGTATTAATGTAGGGAGCTTTTACATATGTACGTGTGTATAGGCTGCAGCGTGCTGTATATTTCTGACTTCACACAAACATACTAAATTATTTTCTTAATGGCAGAACTAAATAGTTGTTCGTTCATTTAATTATGAGGTTATCTATGTTATCACAGAATTTATGCAAACTTTTGAAAGTTATTATACTCGTATGTTATATATGACAAGACCATTTCATTCTTCTACGTCAGTTCAAATACGAACGACCCAACCCATTAGACTTTCAATTTTCTCGAATCGACAGAAGAAACAAAAGAAATGGTAGAAATGGTAAAAATGGCGGATCCGCGTTGAATCTTTTAAAGCAGAAATAACACTGTATGCAGATGAAACAGTCTTATTTACATAAAGAAAAGTATTTCACGTATTGAGAGGCCGTTCGGGAGATTCTTTTTTCTATGGGGCAACACCGTAATGGAAATAACGCGGAATGTATTAAAATTGGTGAGATATTTTGGAAAAGGGTTCGAGTAATGGCAATGTTAGACCCCCTAACATCAGTGCTCTTAAATAATAAAGGGCGTAAGTTAGTAGTGTTTCAGCTTAGCCCTCAGGGACGGTTGGGTATCTATAAATGATGATATTTGAACTTCAATGTCTGTTTAGATATAAACAGCGATAAACTACAGTAGCTCCAGACCGCATCTAGTCATAATTGAATGTTTATTAGTTGTATAATGTATAAAATGAAACTATATACTTCGCTTATCATCATCATCATCAAAGACACTTTAATCTTTATTCTATTAGGCAGAGGTTCTCTCTTAGAATGAGAAGGGTTAAGGCCATGTTGTGTAAAAATTTTATGCGTTAAATAACACGTTTTTGAAAACAATGTACCTACTTATGTTTTATTTTCTACAACGATGTATTTCGTGACCGTGATATATGTAAACGATCAAATAAAAAATCGGAGTAAGTAGTACTACGCTATTAGTGATAAATTTCTGATAAATCTGACTTGTTCAACACTTTTCTTAACATTGAAACAACTGGCTCACCACATACACCCACTATACACTTTATTATGTATTTTCTGCGTGTCTAGTGGCGTTGTTTAGACACCCTTCAAAGGGCCTGACTCCAACAAATAAGGCGCTATGAATCATCCCTCGAGGGGGCTTGAGACAAAGGGCGGAGAGGAGGGATGCTTTTACAGTTTGTAGACACAATACGCAAGATAATTATGCGACATATAATGAGTGGAAGTCAGATCTCTTTGTTGCGATCTACTTGTATGCAGTCAATTTGACATATGGGGTGAGGCACGTGGATTACGTATAATAGTTATTTACCGAAGCGCTGCGACATGGGGCTATTCAAATGAATCATTAAAAAAAGTCACAACACGCCTATAATGCCCGAAAGGGTAGATCGTCGAGTGTAGTACCTACACACCTACATTTCACGAGTTACGTTTACGTCCCGACATGAAATAGGTGGTGAGTTCCAAGCTCCGAGCTCTGAGAAATCATGCTCCGAGAACTGAGGCTCCGAGCCATTACTAGAAATTCCTACTAGATAATCTAAGTTAGAAATATCCAATAGTACCTACCCGACCCGGGAGTCATTACCTATTTTAAACGCGCTGCAAATTTCAAATGAACATGCAAATACTAAAAAGAAATATCTAACCACGACCTCAAACAAAACTGTAAACATGATAATATGTCATTGAAAATGGTCCCATCATTAACAGTGAGTATATACAATAGTACATATTAGTACCTGTTCTATTAGAAGCCGGTCACAGACACGTTAGTATCCGTAAGGAGTCAGAAAAGCTACATTTTCTATACACGGGACCAATAAGCACATCATTTACACCAAAAAACTAATATTTTAATAACAATAACTTCACCGGACAAACAACCTTACAAACTCAACCTTAATCATACCGATTAATTAACACTTGCTTCAAAACCACATTATCTCAAATAGATTTAAACTTCAATGAATAAAAACTAAATAACGTCCCATGCAGAAAATATGTTTAGCAAATAGTCCGCTGGAAACCTACGAATACGTCTTTTTTGCGCACAGATCTTTAACAGAACTGTGGTAAGTTAAAGCATGCTCAACTAGCTGTTCAGTGTGGTTTGGCGGGGATGCAAATGTAGATACTTGGAAAAAATTATATATTGAGCTCACCCTAGATTAGTGTCAGCTGAGCGATTCGCGTGGTACTGCAACCGGGTCGCAAATATGAAAGGTCCACATTAGCAATATATTCAACATAGGGATCAATAGTATTGTTCAGAGCGCCTCAACCTTAGCGAAAGCTTGTTATAAGCATTATATAATCCAAATTATTATTGTTTTAATTAAAATTATTTATTATTCGATGTTGTGTTAAGCCTGCACCTGGGTTCAAATACAAGAAACAATTTACAATTACAATAAAACTATATTTAAACATTATCTGCATGACAACTAAATATCGATAAATGAAAATACAACTTACTAAATTAAAACGTGAGTTTTAAGTTACAATATTATCAAGGTACTTGTAACCTTGAATTAAAGCATCGTCAGGAAATGCTTCATAATATAATTATTATATTAGAGTTCCCAATAAAGGCGTATGGAGTCAGCTAACCCGCATTTAGCCTTAATTGGATATAATATAATTCCTATAGTATATAAATATGAGCTATATTTCTTTTATATACAACACAATCTGGAATATCAGCAGAATCGAACAGATCTCCCCTCCCCCTACACCCTGAGCGAGGTCTAGTATCAGCCGCTATACGTTATTGGTAATATTATGTTTCATAACAGATTATGACAGGATATTATGTGAGGCCGAGGTTAACTGAAATTATTTCGATGAACCTGGTCTAGGCATATTGTAACTCGAGTTCCAATAATGTTAAACTATTGTATAGGAATTTATCTACAGGGATACGGGATTTAAACGTGATTACTCGGCGAGAATATCGTCCGCACTTGTGGAGGTTCTAGAGCGTATTCCACGCTGCCCTAGTGCGGATCGGCGGTTAATGTCTTAGTTTTTTTTTAGTTAACAATTTTGTACACAGAGAAAGTAATAGAAAAAATCTTCGGAAGCTGGTAGAGATCTTTTAAAGGCATAATCCTTAAAGACGTATAGAATAAGCTTTTCCTTTAGGATCATGACCATGAGTTGTCCCAAGGTATTGATACTATATCGCTTTGAGGTTAAGCTAAAAAGGAGTTATTTACTTCGTAAGCATCATAGTAAGCAATCCATATATATCTACTTAATAAGAGCTGCTCAGACTGGTACTAATGTATAAAATGTCTTAATTGCAGGTGTCGACGCGGACAGGCATAGTCTCACACTACGTGAGGCTCCAGATAGTGGTGCCGGAAGCCTTTATCCTAGGCTCCGGAGAGCACCACGTCGATCTTGGGAGCGTTATACATCTTATATGTATCGTGGAAAAGGTCGGTTAATTGTTACTCAAATTGTTATAGGAATAGTAGTATAATTTATTTCTACCATTATGGTCTACAGTAGTAAAAATGTTTAGTCTTTTTGTTGCAATACAAAGATGAATACAATAATTTTTGAATAATTCTATGATGATAGCACAAGATCGAGTACAAAGAGATTGAGAAAGAAAGAGAGCTTGCTATCAGAGAGGGGCAGAAACGTATACCTACACTTATTAGTTACATATATACGTATATGTAACGCTCTATATTAAAGCGATAGTCGTTTCCTCGTAATAGTAGTAATAGAAAATCCATATCAAAATGATCACGTTGCAATGATATTCCAGAGCCCAACCCCACCTCAATACGTGTTCTGGTACCACAACGATCGGATGATCAACTACGACGCCACCCGGGGCGGGATAACGGTGGAGACGGAGCCGGGAGCCAGGACCCAGTCCCGGCTGACGGTGCGAGGGGCGACGCTCAAGGACTCGGGAAATTACACTTGCAGCGCGAGCAACACGGAACCTGCATCCATACATGTGTTTGTTTCTGAAGGCAGTAAGTATTCGTTACCGATATAATAAATGTTTGTGTATGTATGCAAATAATAAATAATAATAATCGCATTGTGCGAATATAGCATTAACTTTATTTAATCTAAAAAACAAAACAGCAGATGGCGTGAAATGAAGGTCGGACTTACAAATATTATTAATCAGAAAAGCATAAAATACATTTAAAAACATTTCATTTGTATGCTCGATTATATATCCAAAGAACACAAACTTGAAGACTTGTAAAATTATGAAATATTTTTCATCCACGCCGTTGTTTTGAACGATATTGATATAGGAACAGCGTCGAAGAAGATTAAGTGAAATAATAATCGGATTTCAGGTAACAAAATGGCCGCAATACTGCGCAGAAACACGAGCGCTATCCACAGCATCACATCAAGCATGACTTGTCTGCTGTTGCTGTCGTCGCTCATCATACATTTCGCCCTGCGATGACGTTTAGTAGGCCAACACAGATAATTACTAATAATACTGTTCATTATTAAATAACCTTCGCCGGATAGAGTGAGTTTGTTCGTGGATGGCACTAAGACATCTGGTCTCTAAGAGACGAACGATCTATATTGTACATTATCCCGCGTCTGTCCTAATTCAATTTCGAATGACGGTCATTTGATATCTCTACAGATTGCTCAGATATTGTGTAAGTGTACCTAATAATTTTCAAGCGACAAACTTTCTACTATGTTGTCTAATTTATTGAAATAAATTCAAGATGAATATTTTTCGCTAAATTCCTATAAAAAATGGGTGATTGGTGCTCTATGAAATTTTAGCAAAGCAGTCAATCTTAGAGTAGGTACTAAACTCTGCATGTACGAGTATGTTGTAACTCAATGTAACTCAATATTCGAATGTAAGTACATACATTTAAAACACATAGTAGAAAGTTTACTGTGGACCTTATCTCACAAGTTTAAGCTACAATTTTGATAGTTTTCTATATAAATTACGGTAACTATATAGGTCTTTCGACCTTACTCTTTCATAGTAGGTACATAACAAAATATTTCGTTTCAAAATTATGAAATCGTCTCCGTACTCCGGCTGTTCTTTAGTTTGTATTAAACAATTATAATTAGACATTGTTTGAACGTATAGATAGAGATGGTATGTAATAATGTAGTTACAAATAAATATACGTAATCTATAAATGCACGTAAGATATAATTGAGAGTTATCATTGAATTTATTTATAGTAAAAAAATTTATTAAAATTCATATGAAAGGAAAATCAGCCTTATAAAGCTTATCAAATGATTTTTGTATATTTTCACATAATAATTTACAAAAAAAAATTATTATGTTGAAAATTAGATTATTAAGACATAGTGGTATATCATTTAATGAAAAGTGGATAATACTTAAAATGAAAAAAACATTTTTAGCATAATTATTTAACACAAAACATCCAGCGAACCTGCCAGAAAACTCCCTTCAAATGTACGTAACAGTGTGCACGGTATAACCGTAACTGGCTGGCCTCAGGAGTAATTCTATGAAGAAAATACGAATTGTGTCCTTTTTATATAAATTTAAACTAACAAACCGATTCACCATTTGATAGTAAGTGCTCTCCATCGCCTATGAACATGTACTACACCATACTACATGATGATGGTGAACAGTCAGTGAATGTGCTCACATATAACAATTATTCTAGAATGTTCATGGCTAAAATTTGGTAGGTACATCAGGCGTGTGAGGACGCGTTATTAACTTATACACTAATAACTGCCATTGTTGCCAAAGTTGGCATAAAAATCTACATCATTTTCACGTGTGCACATTGAAGTGCCATTTTGAATTCGATCTTTCCGATGATCTACGGCAATTATGCACTATCTGGCTGGCTACTGTAACAACGAATAAACTTATTTCTGCCGTAAAAAAATATTCTTTATTCTACAGTATTAAGTACATAAACCATGAGCAGTTCCCATTCATACATATTAAAAAACAAGATAAGCAAGCAGGCAGTCCGCTCAATGGTCAGTGGTCGTCATTCGCCGATCATCGATACTAGACAGCACCATTCAACCCCTCCAGCTCCCGCAGGAGCGGGCGGCCGTCAGGGGAACGAGTGTGCAGAGGCGCGAAGCCCCTGAGATGAACATGGAATCCATTGTCAGCTTGGTCGTACATACGCCTAGCCAACCGGGCCACAAACCCATCCAAGTGTTCAACTTTTAAGCCGCGCTCTAGCACGTCGTCTCTAACATAGCGGCCCGCCCCCACGATCGCTCGAAGGGCCAGACTCCGCGAAGCTCGGAGGCGCCGCGGATGCGACTCCGCTACCAGTGGTCACCGTTGCTGAAACATATTTCGCCACATCAGGGGGGTCAAACCTTACCGTAAATAACCCTAGTTCACTATAAATCCACCAGAAAATGAAACTATTATAACGATAGGATCGTATTTTCTATTAAATCTAAATTTCTATTTTTATTCTGTTAAATACAGAATTCTGTGATAGGTAGCAAAAGTTCTATGATTTTTTTTAGTAACGCTTGTCGCTGACTTCAAACAAGACTTAATTTTGCTTTTGTTTTGAATATAGTTAGAGTACTTTCTGGCCCATTTTCTTCTGTTTATTAGGTAGTGGAATTGATTATTTATCCATGGTTTGCCAAAACTCCGTTAAAAACTGTATACCGTAGTATCCTAATTTTGTGTGATGTAGTACACAAATCACCCTAAGACACCAGAAGTTACGCTCCAGTTTGGTGGTAAATACCAGAAGAGATCTGAGTCGATAGGAGTCGATACAGATTTCCGCGACAGGGACAATATGTTGCATACATATGTGTGGTGTTTGATGGTAAATAATTGGATTGGTAAATCAATGCTTTGATGTGATTCTATGCACGTAATTCTATACACGTTGGTCAATGGGTTTGATTCTAACTTGGTTCTATTCTGTGTTGCCACCTGGAGGACGGGCTTTTTGCCAGATTTTGATCATTAAAAATATACATTTGTGTTAATATAATCAAAGTCGGTCAAAGTCCATAATCGGTCAATCAAAAAGGTAACATTTGCATATATTATGCGTTAGTAGGTACTTCGTATGTCGTGATATATCACTTCGTTGAAAAGCACTTTCGTCTCCCGTGTCATGTATGTGCATCTTAATGTAAAATAATTTTTAAATGGTCAATTAAATAATTCTATTAGAAAATGTGATATTTCTGTTGTATTATTTCACTATTAATTGCGTACATTCATTTTATTTCTCAAAGATTCATTGTATTTAGTCACTTGCTTCACTTACGTGTGGATAGAACTGAATCGCTCCACGAAGGCTCTTTGTACATAAGCCGAGATGCTTTTCTGAAATGCAAAATATTCGATATATTTCATGAATTTGTTAATTAAACTCAAACCAAATTATTCAATTAACATTTGCTAGTTTTACGATTGTTTGATGACGAATATTTAAAAAATATATTATGCAACGATGAAATCAATTTAAAAAGTCTCATCTCAATCACGTAATTGATAATTATGGATATATATATTTATTTATAAACTAATTAAGGTAATTTAAATGAATAATAGCATAATAAATATAATAGTTTTAATAACTAACCATCAGTATACTTGATGTAAGGTTTAATTATTGTCTAATTTTAATGTTTGTTATCCTATGTAAATATAATTTATGTTACGTCATTAACAGTAGATTAGTTCTAGGTTATGTGGTGTAAATACATTTGTCAGTGTTAATTAAAATTACCTACTGTACAAAAGAATTTTGGTGATCCAATACGCAATAAATACCTCTTCGGATTCGTTGTTTCATTTGTCTCAAACTAGATGGCGCTGTACTTAGGGTCCCCTCACTACGTCCAGAGAAACACAAATCGTCAGCAACAATGGACTACGATTTTTCATACATGTTATAAGTACTTACTTTTCATACCATAGCACAATTGAATTTAAATTATTGATCAAAACTAACGACACAACAACGCAGGAAAGATATAATCTTCCACATAATCGTCAAATTTGATCATTTTACTGTTGGACTTATGTAACCTCTCAGAAAGAGTTCTCAGGATATTTATCACAAATAAAATGTTTTCAACGAAATCATATACTACGTTGTCATAAACCGAATTAAGAATGTCTTAGGAATCTGTGATCTCATTGTTCAATACAATACAAAACTGTAAAGTTACTGCTTATCAAAAGTATTATCTCCAGCAAAGTACTGCAGAATCACCTTAGACATAATTCTGTCACCTTCTAACAAATAAAATACACTGTATATATCAATAATAAATAATTTTATTATCCTTATAAGACAACTACACCGACCATAACACGTACACGTACTCTCAATACACCTTGGTAACTTGGAAATGTACATTTTGGGTTTTTCCTACACCATTATAAATACAAGTAGGGGCTTAAATAAATATGAGTTACACATAGAGTAGATATTATAGTACCTACATCATTGTTTACTATGATTTGTAAACTTACAATTTATCAATGCTAGTACTCTCAGTATTCCATATTTTCTTACCTCTAAACATTCAAAAGTCCATATTACTTCAAAACTAAATATACATCATAATTACCTTATTTCATAATTACGCGCCAAATAAGTGAACTATTTATTGTCTATGGAATTGGAAAACTTTTCAATCTTTACTACGCATATCACTTTCCGGAAACAACTAACGACACATTTAAGTGAACAATTTCATAACAACAAGCATATTGGACATCTTTCGCATTCAACTAATCTATGACTGAATAAGTCAATATAATGACTTAAGGAATGTCTACAGAACTCAAATACGTATCTCATCCGGACGGCTAAGTATGGCGTCGCCCCCATATTATGTTCCATTACAAATAAAACTATGGAATATTCAACACAAGAGTAAACCGACTATAGACGATGAATATCTAGTATAATCGTCCATTTTAAAGCAAATTTTCGCTACTCTTCAGATGGTCGCCTATCATGTAATAAAATTGAAAGATCTATGTTCTTTTTGTCTGTAACATGAAAAAGATTATTTATTAAAAAAAAAAATATTTAATATTCATAAGTTCATTATCATCTTATTCCTAAGTTTCATTAACTACATTGATCTATACTTCAATCTTCTCATAATGTCTTGTCCTCAGCCTCTTGGTCCTGTTGCTTCATCAGATTCCAATACACCCCTTTCTGTTTCTTAAGCTGTTCGTGAGTACCCATCTGAAATCAATAAATAAAATTACTGGATGTTACAGCAGATATGAATAAATCACTTGTTACTATTTTTAAAAGCAATATTTCATTAATACCACTACAGTGGAAGAACTACGACGCAGTCCTAGCATAATCCCGAGGGTAAAACAACGAAGGACTTTAAACTTTTTATTTGTTCTTTAAACATAGAGGATAACAAGTCGACATCATCAACCAGTCTCTATCCACTGTTAGACACAAACCTCCGCAAAGGGAGTTCTGCCCGTAATCGAGAAGCAGGGCATACAGAACGGCGGTCACTATGGTATTGAATGTTTTAAATTAATAAAAGTACAAGAAGGGCGAACAAATAATATTCGTTTCCGGATCCGGTATTACTGTATAAAACGATATAACAATAAATGGTATAAATGGCGCGGCTGCGTACCTCGACGATGTTCCCGCGGCTGAGCACCACGATGAGGTCGGCGGCGCGCACGGTGGAGAGGCGGTGCGCGACCACCAGCACGGTGCGGCCGCGCGCCGCGCGCTCCAGCGCCGCCTGCACCGCGCGCTCGCTCGCCGCGTCCAGCGCGCTGCGACAACACGCACACACACACACATGTCACTTATGTCACAATATGTGACGACTTCGAAACATATTATTAGTAGACGGAAAGAGGGAG
>DWME01002883.1:0-19671 GCA_018244795.1 Parelbella ahira ahira | reverse complement strand
CTTTGCAACCAAGTAATATTCACTTCATGTAGGTATATGTCTTGTGTCTAAAAATAACAATAACTAATGAACGAACAAAAATATGTTATTATGACAGCAGATTCCGTTCTATCAAATGTAAGTTGTAATAATCAATTAATTATTTCTAAGCACGAAACCAATCATTTTATTCTAACCGACGTCTTTCAAATACATTTATTTCAAAATATATTACTAAAATATGTATCTAGGTTTATGTGTCTACACATAAATTTTATGTTAAAATGAAAATATCTTTGAGATTTGTTGTATATCTGTAAATACATTAATGTATCATAAATATGTAAGAAAAAAGCTTTTAATGTCTTTCACTAGACGATTTACATGATTTCAAGTCCATATATTGCTGAGAACGAATTATATGATTCAAGAAAGAACTTAATCTAATAAAAAGTTACATTTTTTTTCATTAAAGTAACCTAATAAAGATAATAGTTTTGGGACAAGTAACACGTAGCCATCTGGCGTCAAACCAAACAGAGCCCGTGGTGTGGTGGCCATGTATCTAATAAACATAGGTATGTCAATATAAATATTTACTTATCTATATAACTATATACTTAGAGTATAGAAAAAATACTTGTACAGTCACACAATAATTTCTTTTGGGTTGGGTTCGAACCCACCAGCCTCCTCTCATCGGTAAAGATCAATAACCACGGGACAGACAAACAAGTTGATTTTGTTAAAGTTTATATTAACTTGATATGCCCAGTAATTTCCCTAAGTGTAGATTTGTGTCTGGTAATGGTAATAGGCTCATCCCCTATTAGCTGAAACGTGTAACATAACAGATGAAAAGTGGGAGTAATACACTCGTCTCTCTACCTCTTCCGGGAAATACAAAAGTAATGGCGTGTTATCATAGTAATATGCCCTACAGTTTTATCCTATAACAAATATCCGGCCTTAGTAATATAGGAGAAACATGATTTGAAAGAATTCTTAAATTATTTCCAGTTGTCATTGATTTGATTGGATCTCTAACCCTAACTTACTTATAGATATTACTCGGAAACTCGGCTGACGTAACGAAGGGCTTAATACTCGTATTTTAAGCAAACAGTCCTAACTTTGTTGATCTTATCCTATTTCGTCAAGCGTCAACAATTCTAAGGACTAGCCTATTTTTTCTTCATTAGAAATACATATGTGTTGATTTGCTTCTCTAGTGTTTGTCAAATTTGAGGTGAGTACGTAGAAGTGAAAAAATGATTATAAAGAATCCCTGAATGGAACAAGGGAATATTTTTAGGGGATCACGATGAGTATTATCCCAGAGGGCATCAGTGGGTTCGTGTAGAATCTCGCCACCTACCTATATGGTTTTAATTTAAAAAAACCCTGTACAATCGATCCAATCCCCAAGGGGCCTCGTATCGTTAGATTTTTTTTCGGTTATCTAAAAACCATTATTTTATGGTAATAAATTTCAAAGAATATTTCATAAAGCCGCTGATAAGGAACCACGCCGTTGTTCGTACCCGCCACTTGGTTTTCACTTTATTTTAAGCCGGAAAATCACTTCGTTACCATGCGTTTGTAGCTTATTCTCTACATACGTTGCTAGTGTTTTTCTATCATTAATAGATATATGAAATACTGACCAAAGCTAAAGTAACAAATCAATGATACTTTACAATCAGGGGGCCAAAACTTATATCATGACAATGAAAACGTTATGATCAAATTAAAATTAATCATAAAACCAAGATAAGTAAAACATGATACTATCGTACATACATGTATTTTGAATTAAGAACAGCGAAGAAAATTTTATGTAATTAATTGAAATGCACAAAATGAAAATAAACTTACTGTTGAAACGGATATTATATTAATTAAAAACGGATATTATTTAAACCACAGTTTTATTGGATCAATAAAAAACAGGAAACGGAATGAAAATTATTCATAAATTCAATGGGCTAAGCAAAGGTCAAACAAAACTTATCCAGGATAAGGCGGCGGTATCTTCGATGTTCATATCGGTGTAGGCTACAACTCGTAAGTTTTGAAAGGGTCTGTATCCAATATTGGGTTACATATTATATTCCTTTTTACGTCAAAGAAATTTTATACAGAGTTGAGTGAGTCGCATTTTTAGAACGCCTTTCATCAGATTTCGGTACATCGTGATTTTATTTATACAAATTCCATATTATAAGAGTAAGCTTACTTCATTAATGTGATAATATTATTTTATTAATACTTACTTCATTAATGCTTACTTCACTAATATGATATTGTTCGTATTAATTACTACAATATACTCGTATAAGCGTTTATCAATCGCGTTACGCTACGCTTTTGCTGGAACACTGTTAGTGAAGGAACAACGAAAATGATATCTATGTTGGAGCAGTGACTTAATTATCCCGTAATTCACGTACAACATGCCACATGGACATGTTGTAACATGTTACATGATAAAAATGACCCAACATTACCACTAAGAAAATATATTATGGGCATTAATGTATAGGGAAATACTTTCCAAATATTTCTTGTTATTCTCTACAACGGATAAGAATGTTTGTTGTTTGTTGTCTCTTTCTTTTTATTTTTGCTTACAACATTAAAGATTATGATGATAAATATTGATAACAATATAGATGTTGATTGCGATGTAAATATTGAGGCTGTTATAAATAGTAATAGTGATATAAATACTCATAGTGATAAAAATACTGACACTGTTTTAAATATAGAGGCTGATATAATTATTGACGATGACATGAATGCTGATTGTGATATAAATACTGATATTAATGTAAATAATGATTGACATATAAACAGTGATGTTGTCATAAGTACTGATGAAGACATGAATACAGTTGTTTATATAAATACTGAGAGTGACATCAATTCAAATTTCATTATATCAGTAGTAACGTAATGTGTCAATACTTCGCTTATCGCAGGTATCATAGTTCGTACTTAACCGAAATTATTCTGTTTTGCCTAGATAACAAAAGTGGCACTAAGTTGTATCAAGTTGAACAAGTTCTAGGTTTGTACATTCTGTTTGCTAATTCGCAATAAGCCGATATCCAATATTTATTGTTCAATGGCTTGATGTTGTAAGTGTTGCCAAGTTCTGAACACTAATTTCAATACAAAATTTATTTGCGATACAAATTTAAACGATCGGCGAAATGAACACTGTATTGAAGGCAAATTGAAATATATACGTATATTACTGTAATGTATGTAATATGCAGCTTAAACACTTTTTTATTAGTGTTTCATTTGTATTTGTAGTGCATGTCAAATGATAGTTCCTATCAATATGGTTGAAAGATTAAATTAAGGTAACAACCATAAGAAATTATCGCCGGTATCATCAAAAATATTGAAAAATGTGTAATTTCAATTACATGCTCTTGATAAATAATCGTCGACCTATTCCTCTCTGTTGCTTTATTTATTTTAAAGGTTCACCAACGTAGTATACACTGTGGGAATATATTAAAAAACGATTAAATTAAAATGCTCGTGTACCCACAATCATAGGTGAACACAGCATTTACAATACTGACGCTCTATCAATTATTATACATCATCATATACAATTGGGCATCTCTATCATATCTTTATCTAATATTACGCGACTGAGTCGGATCTTAGCTGTTTTTAACCAACTACTGCCAGCAATTTTGCGTATAACATCACTCTACCTAGATGGAGGTATATATGTGTACATACCTCCAATTAACTACAATATGTATTGCAGCAAATTGAAGTGACATGTCTTCTGTGTGTGAATTGTTGGGAACATACCACTTCATTATTCTATATCTACTATAACCGTCGTTTACGATTACCGCACATTCTATTGGACGGTCAAAACAGTCGTTTTTTTAATAGTTTTAATATATTTTTATTCAATTTTATATTTCGTTTTATTTAATAATACTATCGAATTATATTTAATATTTGAGTGACAGAATATATTTTTGATACTATGAAGATTGTGTTAAGAAAGAAATATCGTGGGAGAATAAACGTATCTTATAATATATTTATTATATAAAGTTCAGAAGTCAAATAAGTTCAAAATTGGAGCAAAATTGACATTACTTATTTTCATTTCATCGTTATTAGAATATAAGTGAAAGCAGATTTACATTGGAAAATCAAATCAATTATTTTCAAATTAAGAAACACGAAGGTAATTCGAAAAGAGATTAGGCACGAATGAATTGGCAATTTTTGCTTGCCATAACAAAATTTATTAGAGGACCGAATCCTTAATAATTGGTAATTGTTTCGTCCTCTATTTTATATAATCGCAACACAGTGATTAGCGGCATTTTGCTAATGACAATGACAGCCGCTGCCACTCGCCGGCCAGCGACGACTCGATAACTTTCAGCCGACTTTAAATACAAAATAGACGGTTTTCCTAACGTTGATAGCATGTAGGAGGTAATTGGATTTATTTTTTTAATTTAATTCACTACCGGCTGTTCAAATGAACCTTAAATGCCTTACAGGCGATTCTTTCTAATTATTAAGTAATAACTAAAAGTTTCACTAAGGAAGAGAAGATGTAAAACGTGCCTAAACATTTACGTCTAAGTCAATTTGGGTCATGTCATTAGGGATACTTCTTTGCTTAAAAACTCCGAAAATGGAATCAACCTGCTAAGTTATTTTATCAGCACCTTTAAATTGATTTATAAGCTGTGAGCCTAATGCTTTAGAATTCAGCCCCCCCACTGTGAGGGTGCGCGTATTCCCGGATGATCTACAAACTCTGATTTAAGGATTTACGCTGGTTTTTCAAGATTGAATATCACTCGCTGTTATGAAGTAAGAAAACGTCGTAAGTAAAGGTCAATTTAGATTTCGTTATATATTTGTAAGACGTGTCAGTTTTTTTATGAAAGCCAAGAATTATCTAGACAAAAAATTGAAGTTAGTTGCAATATTTTCATAGCTGATGCATCTACAGTCGATCATTGGTCTCAAAGACTTTTAACATCTAGAATCATGGGATATCTTCATGGCCACCTGGTTTCAAACTAGGCAGAGTCGGTGCTATGACAACCAAAGGACTCATAAAGTACGTAAATACATATGAATATTCCACTTACATTGATTGAAATTTTGTTATTGATAAATCATTTACGCAACGATTTCATTCAGTGGGATCGTGTCATAAATATTGATTTTACAGACTGATTAACGGACAAACAAAAATATTAACGTCCAAAACAGTTAACACGAGCTACGCATTATAACAACGAAAAGTGAAATAAATCAGTTTAACGAACACTGTTTCCTCGGAATAAGTCAAAATTGTTTGTTTCTCTGAAACCACTCGATGGTTCCACCAGATTGCGTTATTTATGACAGTATCCACCAATGTGGGCGACACTACATTTTTTTCGCGCTCTCCGCTGTTCTAGCTGGCATGATAGTTCATAAATAACAGTGATGGATGGCACGCGAAGCAAGTTTCTAGAGAGCTGGTAACAATAGTGTAACAAATACTTTATGTTATTTTATATATATGTAGAGTTAGACTACTAAATACACTTCTACAATCGATAAAGGAATACTGAAGTTTTGTTGCATTTTATTTAAAATTTTGCGACATAATAATTAATCGCTTTTCAACTTCGCAACTAAACGATAATTACAATTTTCATTGAAGAGGCTTAGCCTTATAATTCAGCGGGGTAATGCTGTCAGTGTTTTGGGAATTGTCTCATTTTAGATAAGGTTTTTTTTAAATATTAATATTATTATTTTCATAATGTCTCATATTTAACTAGTTTCCAGAGAAGTGATAGACATAATATTTTTTTCATTGAAAAAACCAAATTCGATTAGATCTCGAAGTTTTCCAAATTTTTCGAAAGATGTACAATGTCCTAAAAGCACGTATATATTTGTTATTCATATTAGAGAATTATACGGATGTCTAGGACATATTAAATGAAGCGTGGACTTGGCCGCAGCAACATTACGGGAGAAATATTACATTTTTAGTATAATGTAATCTTTCACACGTTCCCGAACACAATCAAGGAGATAACTCACAAACGATTGATTGATGATTTTGTCGCTTTTAATCTCACTAAGCTGTTTATTGTCACTCCAATGAGTCGTTGTCGAGTGTCGAGATCCAAGCATTTTTCTATGAAAATGTTCTGGTGTCGACGCTTTTTTCCATGTCAGAAGACACATAAATATTCTTTAAGCATTTTTATGTGCACGTTTTGTTTTTGTGATGATGAAGTAATAGTAATTTTTATTACTGTAACTTTTTTGTATAAACACTGTTTTTCGTCTTTTACTAAATAATCAATAACAGCAGACCTAAGAATTGATAGCAACTGAATTTTACGATAAATGATGTCTAAGGGTCTTCAGTTTTGAGCGGCATTTATGCCTTTATCCCCGTTACTACTTTTCACAATATTATTTTATAATAATTATTATATATTATTAATATGATCTAAACTGAAATATGTTCATATACCTACCTGTATAAAATTTAATAATATCAATTAAGTATCATCAAAAATGTTTCATACAGGCTTTAACTGGCTACTTACAATCAATGTAAATTATAAACTTTTCTTAACCTGTCAGAGAGTTGAAACGCCACATCACTGACGCAGATCCGACGAATATTTAGAAGACATTTTTTAGTTTTTTTTTTGTTTTATACTATAATATTCCTTTTCTACGTCACGTTATTTGTAGTAAGCCAGCAACAACTGAAAAGAAACTAGGTTTAGAAATTCAAGTCACCAAATCTCTAAAAAAATATTATATTATTATACCCTATACTCTTTAGAAATACAGTTAACAAAAAAAAGGAATAAAAACTATGAATCAGTTAATAGACTACGTATTATACATTCAGTGACACCGGGTGTTTTTTTAAAGGTACTTCTTTTAACGTTAAAACTAAACTATCATTCTAAACTATCATTATGATATTCGATGATTCATCTAAAACCGATCCTAGCTACATATCTATTTGAAAGTGTACAGGCACGCGATCGGCAAGTAATCGAATAATGTTTTAGTAACCTTCGCTATTCTGTTGCTGTAATAAAGTTACTGATTGATATCATTCTTGTACAAGTCGGCACGCGTAACCGTCGATTGGTTTTTTTTCATCGCCACGGCTATCGAAAGGGAGATAAAACCGCAAGTTCTAGTGAACGTTACCAAAACATATAAATACTAGGCAGCCAGCGCGCGCATCCCGTTCTTAACGTGTTTGTTACTCTAATAGAAATCTAGGTTTGTTTATAATATACCGTGAGTTATCTAAACAGACATGTGGTAACGTTTTTCATTATGAGCTTTTGATTTTCGCTATTAACATACATAAATAAACAAAGGGTTCCTTTTACTCTTTCAACAGATCAGATCGAAATGTTACAGATCGTTTGGTCGGTTGAAGAAATCCGCGTGGTCACCTTGAACTTACAAACTCCTGCTGGCTAATTCTCGTATATTGACCAGTAATTGTAATACTGTATCGTATAGACACATATTTATTACTTTGTCAATAGAGTTTGGATGGTTTCTTCTACCAACGATGTATGGTGACATTTTACATATTTCACCCAAAGCAAAATATAGATTATAAAAATATGTAGGTTCAGCTGCGGAGTATCCGATGCGTCTAATCCCTATCTACTAATAATATTATAAATGCGAAAGTAACTCTGTCTGTTTGTTACGCTTTCACGCCTAAACCACTGAACCGATTAAGATGAAATTCGGTATGAAGATAGAACTGAACTTCGGAAAGGACATAGTATACTTTTTATTGCGAAAAAAATGGTAGAAGGTACCACGTCGCGCGATATAACCGAATTCCACGCGGACGAAGCCGCGGGCGGAACGCTAGTAATTTCTAAAGCCTTAAAGTGTATCCAAATTGAAATGTTGATAAAACATAAAGCTTATTTCATACGAATTGTAAGTAAAAATTTGTGAGTACACATGGGTTCTATACAAGTGTTTCGTTATAAACATACTATGTGTGTGTAGATATCCCTCAGTGTTATTTTATTTAGGTGTTCGTAGCTGAAAATATTTTAGGCAGAGTAGTCTTTTGAGTGAGCCCGCGTACATGTTAATAACGGAAATCCGTTTTCAAACATGTCCTCGTTTCCAAATACGACGGATGTATAAAAATCTATAAAGATATCACCCATAAAACTATTTATAAATAAAAATAAAAATCTATATAGCATAGATAGCATAACATCACATCGCTTCTTTATTTTTCTTAAGGAGTAGACAGAGAAGTGTAATACCCCCATATTTTATTTGTTATGTTATACGTCCTTGGAATAGTGAGCTAGCCGACCACCATACACCGGTCAAAAATCCTTCAGCCTCCGAACGACTATTAGAAATTATAAGTTATAAAAACCGACCCGGAAAACGAACCCAAGACCTGTCGCTCAGCAGTCGTACATACAACGTATAGAATAAAGTGAAAAGCTCTATAAAACTATTTTATTGAAAGAAATAAAAATCAGTATCCAAGATCCTCGCACGGAATCTGAAATGCCTTTTTATCGTACACTATCAAAAGCAACGAAAACATAAAACATATGATTCCATTTCGAGTTCAGAAATCTCAAAGCAAAAAGGACAACACATTAGCGTGACACGATTCTATTACTGTCATGAACATTGCCAATTCTTTACTCACAGTCGTGGAGCGTCCACGAAGTCTAATTACAAGCTGGGACAGTACGTGACTTCGTGCCCACTGTTCAACAGCACAGAGGTGTAATGAACTGAAATACCAGGCAGGGTACGCATCGGCCTTTACTATTGCCGGAGAATTATGTTAAACATGTTATTTTATACTTTTGTTGTTGTTACAAGTATTTTGTTAAAGCTTATTTTTTTTAAGGTTGTGTTGCGTTTATTTTTGTATGTGGTTCTTTTGTAATTTGGATAAACTCAGATATCGTATAGCAAGAACAAGAAGCACAAGTTAGGTAAACAATCTATAGATAATAATTAACATTGAAATATAAATATTTTGTATTGAAGGCTTGCCTATGTACAATGGGATTAATACAGAACGGATTAGATCATTCATTCACTCATTTCATTCATTATCAGTCTACTCCCGTCCACTGCTGGACATAGGCCTCTCCAATGGCACGCCAATGAGCTTGATCTTCAGCTCTTCGCATCCAACCACTACCAATCTAGGTTAGATTAGATCAGTTGGTTCAATTGCTATCACGGTCGAAAACATAACGAACGTTTTAATTGTTTCACTATTGTGTACAGATGTCCCCCAAAATGAAAAGGGTAAAGTCATTTGCCAAGTTGGCAAGTGCGGGTAGGCAGATCTCAGACGCTTGATAGTAGAGAGTATTACGAAGTTAGATAAATTATTTAAGTCGTTCCACGATGTTTTCCTTTAACGTTGTAGCGAGCAAAGTTTTTCCATTCAAAACGTTTTACGAATATTATTCATATAAAATTTTATATGCATAATATAATATAACAGATCTGCTCGCTTTCACAAGACGTGCGAATATGTTATGATCTAGAAATTTTACACGTAACATGTCAATGATAAAAAAAAACTGTTATTCGTCAGTCAAACATTTATAGGCATTATTGGTAACATTTTTTAAACTAAATACCCTTAAAATTGAATGTTTTTCTCCATTTATATTTTATGTTTTCAGTAGGTCAGTTTTTATCGATCTAAATTGTTCATAAGAACATTACATTGATTAGTGAAACCACAATCAAAATCTTTATGGGCTTATAATTAGGTAACACACGTTCTCTGTAATAGATATTGTTTTATTGTTAAACGACTCTTCACTTATTTTAGTATTAAAGGCCTTATTTGCCACAATCGCTCACATAGTAGGTGAAAAAATTGACGCAGTCTGTTTGTAGTTCAGCTGACGGGCAAATGTTTTAGGCAAATTTCAAATTCAGGTCAATCACATAGATGAAAAAAATACACTATACAATATTTAAATTACTAAAAGCGAAGCAATAAGATCATAATGGTAATAAAAATAATAAATATATTGGGACATAGTGGTCATGGAATGGTGGAAACGTGGGACTGTACTACACTCTTCTGCTTACTTCTTCAAGGATTGCAGGCGTGATGTTACGTTAATGGTGGTTTAACGGAAAGTCATTGACTTCAGGGGTGGTTTTGAAATGATCTCGCATTTTCTCAAGTTATTGTAAATAACTAAACATTATAAAGAGTGTTGAGAGTTCTCGATGATGTCCTCCAAGACGTGAGACCTCTGTTGACCTTCTTGAACCGACTTGGTATACCAGGTCTTTCACCCTTTCTATTATAATGAAGAAGTCATATCTTTTCTCACAATCAGATAAACGCATTTGGTCTCAAAAGAATGGATTTTGGATAAAAAAAAGAATTTCATATTTGAAAGCTTCACATGATTATAAAAATTGCAAGTGAATGTTAAAACTCTTTATGAGAAGCATTTTGAAATTAAATTAATCTTGGATATAACACCTCGGTAGCTACGTCAGTCAGAACGAGATTCGACAGGAGATTTATGAAGACACTATTCAACTTTATACAAACTGGCGTGTGTTTTAAGTAGATTTTAGCGTGAATTTGGCACTTTGATACGAGGGCGCTATGAAATCGCTGTGACACAATTTCGCTCTAAATTTTTATACTTTTACTACGTCTGTCCCGTTTTTTCGCTTTTCAATATTTTAAATGTATAATAGTTACACTAAATTTGATATAAAAAAAACGTAACATTACGAAGGGGTAGGCAGGGGAGTGTAGTACTCTCCCACGTTGCACCAGTTACCTTTACGGCCCATGGAGTAGGTGGTGAGCCTATTGCCAACGTAATTATCTGTAAATCTGTAAATAACGGTGAAATTATTCTAGAAAAATCTCTCTATTCCAATTCACGAGTACTCATCGAGTAGAGGGATTAAAATGGTATGTATATGCAAATGTGGTCTGATTTATGTGGGTAAAATAGCCGAATGAACAGATCCTCGGACGGCGTGCTCTCTTTTTCTCTCTCCAGGCGACTCTCTTGCGAGCCGTGAAATTTTTCATGTATCTGGGGAAAGCGCACAATGAACATGGCTTAAAATTTTAATGAGGTCATTGTCTGTTGAACGAACGGTTTGTGACTGTAAGGCCGTCGCAGGCAGAGCTATTATATATTATAGCAAGGCATATCGCAATATATATTATAGCCCTGTCTGTGACGATCTTTAATATTTCCAATTCAGTGAGTTTTCTCTACTAAAATGGTTGCCATTAAGATTTTTGTTAGAATATTAAGTGTGCCGTAGATAGATAAGTTAATACTTTGTTTGAGTTCAAATAATAAAGTTAATGATCAGCATCGCTGGAGTTGAATCTGCGATGGGTTGCTATGGACCAGTGCAGTATAAAGTTTTGCTCATTATCATTATCATCATCAACGTCATTATCATTGTTGACGTCATTATTACTGTTCGACACCGATTTCCTTCGAGTATAAAAAGGGTTAAGCTCTTCTGTCACGCTGAAATTCTGTTACCTTATACTCTAATACAATATTAAAACCTACTACATGTCAAAAAGAAACCAATTAATTATTTCATTTCTATTACAATAAGAATCTTCGATTTTAAAACCACTCAAATATTTACCACGTCCAAACAATTAGGTACACATATACGTCGCTTAAAATATCGTGCCTATTTACACAAATCCGTATTCGACCTTTAAGTGAATACCCAATCTCAGTAAAATAAATACTTACGTACAATACGCAGTTTATTCAATACATTATGTAGAAACGTCGATGTTAAAATGACCTATATTTTAATGCCCACGAAACAACGAGTGTTGTGGAAAAATCATTTGTTTGTATAGCGGCCATATTTTCAATGTGACTTCCATTAGCCTCACTGAAGTACGACGACGCTTCACAGCCATTACACCGTTCCCGAGTAATCTCGGGAACTTCTTTAAGTACCTATCGGATATTGTTTCAACAGTCAAGGTGTTCGGTTGAGAAACGAGAGAAACAGAGGGGGTTTTAACTAAACGCATTACATTAACGCATGTTTCGTATTACATGTGTGTGTGGGAGGAATGTACGTGTGTGTGTTTGACCGAGAAATAAATGTAACAGACGGGGTTTTTGCTGAATATATTACATTGAGGCGTGTTTCGTTTTAGTTGAGTATGTATGGGAAATAGTGAAGAGCATGTTTATGAGTGAGTGAGTAAAGTTATTATTTTAAACAAACATGTGTTGGATTTATTAAGACAATTGCTTAGTAACACGTTTTCGTTCTGCCGTTGGCCTGAAACAATTTCTGAACAATTTAGATACGTATATTCAAAGCATATTTTACTAATCATGTAATTCTTGTAAGGGTAGGCAAAGGAGAGTAGTACACACCCACGTTCCAACAGTTAGGCTTTACATCTCCCATGGAAAAAGTTGTGAGCCTTTTGCCATACACCGGCAGAGATCCAGGCTACAAGCCACTACTGAAAATTCATAAGAAACTCGTGCTTATATCACATCTCACATAAATTGTATCACAACACGATGTCATTAGTAAATTCAAACAAACACTGAGTAAAACATTCACATATGTGAGTACATTACAACTCCCAACGTTTTTGTCGAGACTGAGCTGTTCAAATAAGTAATTTGCTGAAAACTTCAGGTACTCAGTTTAGATGGTAAATATAAAGTTGAAATAATTATTTGATTTTGGCAGTTAGTAAGAAATCCAACAGTTGCTATAAGTAGGTATGTATATGGTTTAGTCTTGGGAGATAGTCTGAATATTATTTTTAAATGAAAATAACAGCAAACGCAGACAGCAGTTGGAAGCGAATGCTGTCGTCAATGGACATCAGCAACCGACATCGAATAGGTCTGTAGGAATGTAGAATAATGTAGTTCTTTTAATAAAAGTTGTTAATAAGACTATTGTTTAATTACTGTTAAAATGGCGAGAGAACTGTAGGTGGTATAAATAGACTCACTGTCAATACTAGAATCAATTAACACAGGTATTCCAATTATACCACCGAGGTCAATTAACAATTGTCCCATATCAGTAAGGATAGATTGTGCTACTTAATATCTAATTAATCAATATAATTAAAACATTACAATTATTGTCAAGTGTAAGAACAATAAACAGTTTTTAAAGAGTATCGAAACGCGCGCAATCAACAATTAGATATGTATAATTATATGCGTCGTCATTTTAATTAAATTGTCCAGTAAAAAATAACGATATCTAGATATTTGATATATGTCTAGATGTATGATATAAACGTCATCTAGATTTTGTATATCTAGATTTAGATTCGATGTTAATGTAAAAAGAAACGTTTCGATATAATATGGGAATACTAAGTGTTGTTCTAGACTAGAAACACCTCGAAGCTTAAATGTTTTTTAAGTGTACAAGTCGGTTAAAGCTATACTTTAGAATAAATACTATTTAAATATGTGTACCATTATGCTTGTAACGCTGTATGGAATACAGCTAAGTACTAAAATCATTACATTTTCGTCATAAACAAGTGATTCGTAAACTTCAAAGTGGAGTTAACAGCTAATCTATAAAATATGCATAAACGGTAGGGACGGAAGTAATTTTTTGAAGGCCGAGAAACGATTAATTATCCGGTCAGTCATAAGCTGCACCAGTGATCCAACCATCGATCAATATATTATAAGAATGCGCGTGTTCGAGAAGTGTTCTGAGTTATAAATGGTTGATAGAAAATTGTTTGCTTCAGCCAAATCCACAAGAAGTCAGCAAAATGTTTAATCATTTACTTTGAAATATTACCTACCTATTGTTTTCACAGCTAAATATAAATCATTTAAAGATGGTTCTAGCGTTGATAAATAGCTTGTGAAGCGATTGCTTTTGACTTGGTGCGTGTCAGAAAAATCTCCATTTCGTTATGAGTATGAAATTGTGATATTAATTATTGAAACAAAGAAATAATGAAAATAAATTTATAGGACTTTATTTATAGTAATAATTTTATACGAATATTTATTTTATGGATTTCGGTTCTCAGAATCATGATATAAACAGTACAATTATATCAAGTAAGAAATTAAGTAAATGAATACCAAGAAAATCACACTTAATAAATAATAATATATATAATTAAGTTAGGCGGAGAATTTGTTAAATATAAAGTGACTGGGCTGTTTACCAGTTAGACAATAAAGACGGTATGATATAGACTGGATATTATCAACCTTACAAAAATATGTTTTTAATATCAGTCCTAAAATTGAAAAAGAAGTAGGTAACCGTGATTGCAACATTTTATTCATTATCATCATCAGTATAAGCCTACTTTTATTTATTTAGTTAATTTAGTTTACCGTTTTAATATTAAGTTAATGCTTTTATATTTTGTTATTCACCTTTGTTTTTGGTTAGGAATAACAGAATAACTTAAAAATTTGAGATTCTTAAAACCTTAATACCTTTACATAAAATGAAGTTACCGTAATTTTGTTTTCAAGGTAAGAACAAAGTGTCTAATTTTCGAAATCTATCCTGTTTTTTGTGATGCGCGCACAATGGTAAATCTTTATAATTTTATTCATTATACGACGTGGGTATATACAAATTATTTTATTTAAGCACTTGATTTTACAGAAATAGGGGAAAACGTTACCAAAATGCTACATACCTACTCTTCCACAAAGGCATACAATATAAATTACCAATTTTTCTTCGGCGATATCGTCGAGATCTTAATTGAAGTATTTGAGTAATAGCTTGTAATTTGAACGCGCCCTTACAGTTCGAGGACGATGTCGATTCCAAGGGTTGCTTCGGGTTCTACCCTAACTTTATTTTTGGATCTTATCGTCCTATCTTTAACTGTGACTTAAGGCCTTTTAAAATTTATCTATTACGCATATGAAAATGATAAATGAAAGACAACATAAGACCAGCTTACAAGCTTTCACGCCTAAAACCAGTAACAGTCTTTAAAGACCTTTGAGGGAATTTTGTAGGAGCGTGTAGGGAGCACATAAATTGCGATTTATTCACAACATAAGGGCTTACACCCCACAGGGTCTATAGCTGAAACACAATATTTGCTACAAATATTTTACGTCTATTAAAATTTATGTTTAGCTTTTGCTTTTTATTTCATTCAGTTATGTACCTTACGGCGAGATCCCATAGCTCCGAATTTCGGTAAGCTCTGAAACTAACCGGGCTATCCCTAAAGTATTTAGGAACCCGCGAAACGTTTAACAGTAAAACGTTTCTTTAATTTTCGTTTCATATCTTTAAGGCAAATCCACTACGGACTAGGTTGAGAGCACCTGTTGCCAAACACTCGTATATCTATCATTGCAGACATGCCGCTCTTTTTCCACATTCATTTAAGTAACAAATGCCAATGTATATATTTTTAGTATCTTATTATTACTAGAAGTTTCGAAAAATCTAGAACATTGTTAAACTACAACTACAAACTTTTTTGGCTTACAGTGTATTAAAGTGTTTATAAACTTGACTGCAGTCGCGTTGCCTTACGAAACCTTTTTTGGACGGATTCCAATATGACATTATCCTATCCAATGAACATCCGACTCGAATCCGCGGGCGCTACAAGGAATTACATTTAATATTGCGTCAATATTAACTTCACATATCAATGTTTGTCTTGCGTTATGAAGGGCGTTCAGATTTGCATAACTATATCTTGCGGCTTTGCGTAGCCTCAAATGTTGTTGGCGGTTCGTAAATGATTAATACGTTTCGAGTCGAGAGATATTAATGATACGTTTATCGGAATTAAACATCCGCGAGTTTGTGGTTTCGGGAACATTTGAAAGGCTCAGTGTTGGATGTTAACCGCAAATGTTATTATGTTAGGGGTTAATTTTGTGGATAGTAATATTAGGTTGTAATAGGACTTTAATAGTACAATAATTGTTACAATTGACTTGCTTCGTTTCTATTAGATATACATATGTATTATCCGACATGTTGCTTGTTTCTTTACGTGTTGGTTATAGACTTTTTAAACTGACATTCACCTAAGATATTATTACAGAGAGCGTTAAGTATCGAATATTTAAATTTTTACAGACGTGATATGCTGCGTGTGACGTCATTCTCGATAGGGAAATTAATACTGAAATTAATACTGACATCAAACCGTAATCCACTCAACGCTGTTTGAATACGATATTGATGAATACCGCGTGTTTTATACTGAAATTTGTGTTAGGAACTATTAAGTTAATGTTATTATCATATTAAGATATCAAAGTCGAAGGGAATTTATATATATAAAATGATTTCTTATATAACATAAGATTTTGTAAAATTCGTACAAAAAATCATATATGTAGGTATTATACATACAGTTTTCGACGTGGGTCAAATTTAAAATATACGCTCATCTAATTATTATAATATAATTATTCTATCCTCATTTAGGGTTTTTACGGGGTGGGCAGGGACCACCGAAATAACCTTATTGACCTGTACTTACAGGCCATATAACAGTCCTTATAAACATGATGTGCGTCATACTTACTTTATATTTTCAAGGACAGCATCTTCCAATCTACTAGTAATGTTACAGATAGTAGAAAAGTGAGATCGTTCGATGGGGAAACAGGAGCCGGTACACACATTAATTGGTCAGGATGTGGGCGTGGTGACCTCGCCGGAAGTATCTTGTTGGTCAGGCGACATTGACGGAGTCCGTGTGTCAATCAATAGCTTCGTGCCCGGAAGAAAACAATAGATGGAGAAAAGAGTAGGTATAGCCCTTGAACACAAATAAGCGTAGAGCGAACGTATCGCTCGTTTGCGACTAGAGTATCAAAACACTGTCCTTCAAAAAAACAGTTCAGAAAGTTTGAAATCATATTTATTCTGTTACTATTATAGTATCTAATATTATAAATAGTTATATATCATGGAATAGTCTTTAAGTCATATAATATTATAATCGTCAGAGAATAATTATGATTACGAACATTTTGAACTGTTTTCTGAAATAAATTGTTTTTGAGATATTAGGTACACTCTCGTTGCAAAGGAGCGATATGTACAGACCCTAGTCGTAAGGTAAATTCGTACTTTTTGGTATATTATTTGATGTACTATCAAGTTTATACACACATGTACTAGCGGACCCGGCAGACGTCGTCCTGCCCGGAAAAGCAGTTTACAGTAAATATGTTAATTTCTAGTAGCGACACAGAGTCTGCATCAGGGCCCGGTGGTGGGACCAGGCTCATGACCTATTCCATAGGACGTAAACGTAACTGGTGAAACTTGGGAGTGTACTAGACTCCCCTGTCTACCCTTTCGAGGGCTAGAAGCGTGAGGTTATAAAATAATTGCCAATTCATATATAACCCCGATCGAGGTGATTAGGGTCCAAAGTAACATGTGCATATGTAGATATGTATATTAGATTTTTGGGTTGAACTGTCTATCTAAATTTCACAGCTATGAACATTAAGTAAATTACGGCGTAACGAAGGTACGGGGTGCACTCACAACTCACAAACAAGTAAGTCTTCTTTAGAATTACCTACTTTAGTTTTATGGGTCTATGTAGAGTTGAATAATATTGTAGAAACCCGCAGAGAGCTTCATTGAAATCTTAGTATTCGACGCACTATCACTCTCTTAACATATTTCTACATTTCTACCTTTCTCTTTTTGAACTCTTGATAAGACATTACCATTACGTGGCTTAACTGCCTCGTTGATCAAGTGATTGCAAGCGCGACTCCTGATCGAGAGATACTAGGTTCGATTTTCGCGTCGAGTACCTACTATTGGATCTGCCTAAATTAGAATTTGTAGTACAAATTTTAAGGGCCCCAAATAGATGACGACCAGATATTTTAAATATAAAAATAATAATTAGGGTTAAAGTAAACATAAAAAGGAAAAGTAATAAAGTACAGAGTAATTAGACTAACACAGTAAGAGAATAAGCGGGAATGTTTTTCAGGCACTGGCTACAAGATGTATGAGGTAGTGCATTTGAGTATTATATACTCGTACATCACAATTATAAATTAGAGTTTATTTTGTCATCATCATGAACGATTTTAGTCTTTCCCACAGAGTATACGGATCTCCATTCAGATTACGAACTATTAAGGCCACAGACTACCACGCAGACTTCAAACACATTTGACAACATTACGGACAATCCTTAGTTGTGCAGGTTTCAATACGATGTTTCCTACCATAGTTACAGCAAGTTATATTCAATGTTAACAGTTTACTTAAAACGTGGGACTTATATAGTAATATTGTGCTGTCGACGTATTGAAGAGGGTTGCAGACTTATCATTAAGCGGGAACAGTAGTGAATAGACACTTGTAACCAGTCTGAACCGGTTCGTCATTTACACGAGAAAGTTCTATCAGCTTTTTAATGCGATTATGTATCAGTTATGATCGTTTATATTAAAAGTACACAATTGTATTATTTTTGTAAGAAAGTATTTTTGTATATTTTATATCCTATTGTTTTATTCCGCTGTTTATATAATATAATTTACACGTTTATTAATTATTAAATAGATTAAGATATAACTATGGCTGTAAGTGTAAGTTTTAATGTACCTAATACATATAATTATTAGAATTGATATCTAAAATTGTTGTCCAGCAATTCTTCACCTATTTGCATTCGGTATTTGAAAGGTATTTCGTTTTTCTGCTAGAATGCTTTAATTTCTTTTAATTGAAATGTCTAACGGCGAGCGTTCAAGAATGTGCAGAATCTAATAGTAGAAAACTTAAAGCAAATGACAGTTTAAAAAACGAATGTTCTATGTTAACGGAATGGAACAATGCTTAATTTGGAATGGTTTTAAAAATTAGAAAATATGTGCCTATATAATTTCACGCTTCTATTTTCCCGAAGTGATAGGCAAAAGAGTAGTAGAGCGTAGTGTTCTCACACAGTTCACTAATTATGTTATATGTCCCACTCTGATACAGGGAGTTTACAAAAGGAGTAACATATACATATATTATGTTATACCTAAAAACTAATATAAGTCTAATTTTAGACTTCACATTTATAAACTTACGAGTAGTTTATACGAGTGTGTACTCTATATCAATAAATATTCGTTCAATCCTTTTGTTAATAATATAATACCTATTGTAACCGTTTTGAACTCGACAAATCGGGCCTTGGTTGAGGGGAAGTCCGTCAAAGATATAAGAAAATTAAATAATACTCCAAAACATGTTACGTACGAGTATTTATTGTTTAATATTTCACTTATCATTCGTACTACTGCTTGTATTATCCAACTTTCGCAAAACTCAAACTGTAAATTATAAATGGCTTATCGGTCTTGATATGAGACTTAAATAAACATCGTTTAGATAATACATGGTCTGCCATTATATATTTCTTCGTTGATTAATACACATTTATAAATGTATGTATAATTTGTATGAATGTATCAGAATAAGCAGTGATAGCCTAGTGGTTAAGAATTCAGCCTCTCACTCCGGAGATGCTAGGTTCAAATCCATGGCGCGCTATTTCCTATTTATAAAAGTGCG
>DWME01002882.1:0-19675 GCA_018244795.1 Parelbella ahira ahira | reverse complement strand
ACGATAATTCACGAACACTCGAGTTTCGGCGCGGCCGAAAGGTTCGGCCATTTTTTGACCGAAACCGAAACTAAGGCTGAAACTGGATTTTTTGGCCGAAACTGGCCTAAGCGGAAACCGAACCTTCTGTCGGATACTAGTTAAAAAGTTCTCAACATCAACTTAATCCATTTTAACATTTATAATGTTGAGTGTTTCTGAGAATTTTGGGAGTTTACAAGCTGCTATCCTATCCGTCTATTTCTTTAGGAATTACAAGCATGATGTTGCTTAAAATAATATAAATTTCACTTCGCTTTAACAGTTTTAGAAATTACTTTATAAGCAAAGTATTAAAACGGTTGCGTTCAAATTAGTTATTTCCCAACCGGTAATAAAGCAGTACGTATAATTATCTGTGAGTACGTCGAAGCTATTATCCGTATGTTATCTGTTATGCAAGCACGTGTCATGTCTAGAATAAGGATGTATTGATGATGTCGTGTACTGACGAAATTGTTCGGTTTAATACTTTAATAACATCGTCGATTAGTCGTTCAGCTGTTATATAACTAAGGAGACATTTTGTACAGGCAGTAACCGCTTGTCTCTGCCTGTATCTTCACCTGCAGTCGTAAGTAGCGGCTGTCACATTGATACCTGATAGCAATTCCGAATAGTACTGTATAAATGCGATTAGGACTATTATTGTTTGTAATCACTAAAGACACAATGTAAAAACGTATTCACATAGAGCTGTAGTGTATTGCATACATACACTGGTAAACCAGTGTTAATATGTGAAAACACTAGTTCCGGCTACATTTTTTCACGTCTCATTGAGTCGTGTTTACTTTTTAATGTGATTAATCTAAAGTCTAATTAAGCATTCACGTTTGTATGCTGTATGTGTAAAATCGTGACTAAAGATAATGACGAATGGTATTTTTGAAAGTGTTGCAAAATAGCGATGTGTTGTATTTCTTACACTGGGATGTAGGTACTCGAAGGTAAAAATAAACATAAATTTTGAGTTCTGCAGAAACAATAGAAAAAACATTTATATCCTACTATATACATATACATATGTAAGATAAATCTTCTTTTTCAATAAATTAAACAATAATTAATTAAATAGGTGATTTTTTAATGCATTCCTCTAACAGTACGATAATTGGAGCCGAAGTCAGATTCAAAATGGCGGCCATGTAATACATTTTAAATCCGACAAAATACATGAGTATTTACTAAATAATGAAGAACTATCGTTGGACAATTTTATAAATATGTGTGAAAAACTGTTGTTACTAGAACAGATACATCATTTCCGATGGCTTGAGTTGTATTTACGATCAAAATGCATAGTGATTGGGGAAGTCGGAAGGAAACATAATAGAAAACAGACATGATGAATTGCCCCACTGGTCGGCACGCATTATTTCTAGCACGACATTATGGTTTAAGTAATTTTACACAGGTGGTAGGTTACATTCATACGTTTCATGTTGTTCACGTCACTAACTCACTACTCTCACGTCTTACTAAATGGCATCATGTTTTTATGACATTCCCCATAATGCCTATAAATCGTTAATATCGGTGGTGTTACCAATGTGTTGCCGGTCTTAATATACGTTCAATACGTGTTAATTGTTTCTATCATAATATTAACTAATATGATAATACAAACTAGATACAACCTCTTTGTTTATAACGTTTTTATATAACAAAAAAAAGTTACGGATGACACCTCTCCATGCGGTTTTAAGACATACCTAAATGCCGTTATTTCCCCTTTCATAGGTATTCTGATAGTTAAAGGCAAATTCCCTCCTCACAAGGCATTCATATATTGCCAAATAAATTATAGTAATTATTATTTAACACAGAACTAGATCACGCCTGGACATCTATACCCAAGCCCAAAGAAGAAATTTTGTTTTCCAGAATTTCGAAATAACTACTTCGTACTACTCAAACTTCTCTGACGCTATCATTTTGTTATTTCTTCGTCAGCGGCCATTTTAACCCGAATCAAACTAATTGTAGGTATTTTAGAATCCTGATCGTAATCTAACCGAGTTGTTCCAATTGCTTAATACAACACATTTCTTATAATTATTCTTTTACAAACTCCTTGAACTATTTGTACAATAAAATCCATTTAATGACATCAAATGAGATTAATTCTAAGCTATTCCGAACCGATAAATTTGGACTGTAAAAATTGTTAAAAATCGTAGTCATAAGGTTTTTCAACCCTCTCAATGTGAGAGGGGACCCATATTCCAACAGTGGAATGACTATGGGTCGATAAAAAAAAAAGGTTTTTTAATTTCCATAAGTTCGAAACAAAGGCTAGCAAGGAAAAAATATATGTACAAGTATGTAAGTCGACACGAAAATACGTGTGTTTTGCTTGCCAATATTAACTTTTATCCCTAAAGAAAACTCATTAAAATTTCCATGAATGGTTTAACGACTTGTAGGCAGCTTCTCAATCATGGTCGCATAAGTAACCGGTATTTTTACTGACCACTTAACACATCATGCCATTACATTAACATAACATTACACATTTGCTAATTTTATTACGTATACTTACATATACCTATAGAAATCTGGAGCTATTAGTACTACTAAGCATCCTACTTAGCTACATTCTGTTCCATTGAATGTCGTACGTCAAGTGTGTAAAGAGAAATAATCACTTTTTGTGTACCATTAAATAAGCGTGCCACGTTATAATAACAACGTAATAACTGTGTGACGAAGTCCTAATACGATATCCAAGATAGGGCTACGTTCACACCAAAACATAAAATAAAGGTAGTTGAAAATTTAAAAAAATTAAAAGGCTTCATATGCAGGTTATGCGGCGTAGTATATATGTAGCGATATGTTAGGGCTTAAATAATCGCACTTTTCACTGTAATGTTTGTTTTAAATATTTAATGTCGCTCGCGATTACAGTGCATGAAACGTCGTGAATGAAACATCATGAGGAAACGTTTCAGTCTCTATGAAGTTCCCTTACTCGTTACATCAGAATTATATTTATCAATATATTGCATCTGTATAGCCACAGCAATATGTGTACTTTGTGACAATTTTGGCGCGTTATAATCTGTCAGTTACAAACGTCATTGTACAGATGATGTGAAGTGCGTTGAGAATTAAATGTGTACATCGTCGCTGTAAAATATTTTTCCTATTGAAATACTTCGGTATATGTAGACCAGGCTTTGCTGATCGCTACCAGAATAACCTCAAGTATTTCAATGATGAGAATTACGTAACCTGACGGGTAAAGAGGAAGATGATTGATGTTACCCAAGATTTTTGTAGGCTCGTTGGCAAATATTTTTTGCTTCATTTCTAAATGGGCACAGCTGAGGTTGTAACGATAATAAATTATGAGTGATGGGGTCCGATTTATTTGAATACGGACTGACGAGTTCACAAATTATTGTTACAGATCCTCAACTATATCCACGATGTCGTAATATTAACGAATAATCATAACTTAATAGTTCAAAAATAGCCTGGCAAAAAAAGCAGTGCTTTTCTATCGTATTTCGCAGAATACACTACGACAATATAAAATTTCATAATAATCTTGCCCAGTAATATCCAAGTAATAAACGAAAAACAGACGCAATTTTTGTAGAAAAAAGTTTAAGTATATGTTAAGTGTTCGAATACATCTGTTACAATCTCTTAAAAAATTTGCAATTTCAATTTCTAATTACTAATTATTTTAAACTGGTATAAAATAGAATACTCTTCTTAATTACACTGTTGTTATAATACAATTATTGTTAAAGATTTTTATGAACGTTGTCTGTTCAACCAATGTAACTTTTGCCTGTGCTCAAATAAAAATAATAATATATGCACAAAGAAAAGTTAGAGTGGTTTCTCCCGTCAATGAATTGAAAAGAATGACATCTAGAGGTCACGCTTAAAAGTTTTTCAGCCAGTGTTATTGCAAGATGACCATTTTTTATCTGCTATATTGTTATGTATAAGTACAGGTGGTTTGCATTTTGTTTAATATTCTTACGACTTAAGCTACGCAAAGAAATACATAAAATGAAACAAGTAGCAAGAATGCATTAATAGGCAATAAGAAAGCAGTGGACTTAGACTGACTATAAAGCCTGTCGATCGGAACATAGAACTATGGCACCGGCAGATTTAAGGAGAAGACCAGTTCGTAATATTGAAATAATAAAGGGTAACGGATCGCGATACAGTCTAGAAAATAGATAAATAGATTAATGTATTTTAATTATAACAAAATCCGAACATGCGCATAACTTTTTACGTTCACTCTGTACATAAAACTTAGTTATAACGATTCATCCGGCCTTGAAGAAGATTTAACGCTGACGCCGAGAGATTAGAAAGGGCAAAGTCATTAACAAAAAAAGGGAAAAATAAACGCCGGCATTTCTAAAGCACCCGCTTTGTTCGGGTGACCTTGGCGCTGGTGTTTCTTCAAGATGTGTTCATTTCCGAAATCATAACATTAGAGGTGGATTGCAAATAATAGTCAAATCGACTCGATATTTTTCGATTTGTGACGCTTTTATAAAATTTCAGGCAACGAAAAATAATATTTCCGAAACAATAAACGCAATTCCATTCAATGTGATTGTATTGACAGACAGCTTACAGATTTGATTCTGCCTAATGTAATGTGAAATTAAACTAGAACTTGATGAAACTAGTTTTAGGTACAGTTTGTGACATGAGACTTGTGAATTGAGGGTAAGCCTATTGCCATTCACCGGACACAAGTCCTGATTCCCAGCCATTAATAGGAATTATAAGTTTTAAAAAATTCTTTATGCTCATGTATATACGTAGATTTGTTGATGTTTTGTGAGCCTGTAGAACCTTTATTAAGTTTTGGTCCGGATACGTCTATAAGAGCAAAACGCACATAAAATTGTATTTGTATCTTAACTGTATTGTGAAATGTCGATGATATACATTTAAATAAATAAATATTCATCGCCCTGTGTCCATCAGTCTCAGTGTTGCTCTACGTACGTTTCTTAGCCAGACTTTTACCAAGATATTGAGGTCAAGCGAGGATCACAGTCTAAGCATTACACGCATAAATAAGATAATAACTTCGTATATTGCTACATTAAAAGATGCAAGGCGATAAGATAAAATGTTGTGGTAAATTTGATATATTAATTAGAAACCAAAATCGATGTTAATTCAAACGCCCTAAGGTCCAATTTCACGTCAACCGAATGTACTAGCCATCTGTACATTAAACGCAGTGCGACTGAGAGCGTACCGCTGAACTCGAGAAGTCAAATATAGAGTGAGCAAGGAATGGAAAACGAAGTTGGTAATCTAGTTTTATTTACTTATTACTCTAGCCCTTGATTAAGTTTTAATGTAACTTACTACTGAAATGGTTATCGTAGTTTCATTTTCCATGCCGAAACAAAGCTGTTGCTAATATGCCAGTAAGACATTACTC
The DNA here is from genome assembly GCA_018244795.1 of Parelbella ahira ahira. Lineage (NCBI taxonomy): Eukaryota > Metazoa > Arthropoda > Insecta > Lepidoptera > Hesperiidae > Parelbella > Parelbella ahira. The sequence continues at coordinate 14,187 of DWME01002882.1, read as the reverse complement.
GGTTCTTATCGAACAGGTATTAAATAATTGTCAGCCATCTTACACCGCGTATTTCAGCGCTTGCATAGCTATTGATCCGCGTAAAGAAAAACGCCCTCGTGATCCAGGCTTGTGAAGCAAATTTTTCTGTACATTAATTAAATATTTGCTCCGTGGTAACAAAATAATATATTTCATGCACTAGTAAAGTAATAAAAATATCTCCATCTACAATTCTTCAATAATCACAAGGAAGTTTCACGTGTATCGCACGTGGACTCCACGCACAATTTGATTTACAATATCTGCACATTAGGTTTTCCTTAATACTTAAATTATTTAACTGTCCTTTTGTGGGTCCGGTAGAGTTCCTATATGTAATAAGCAAAGCTCTTGTGCTAAGTTAATGCTGTTAAAGTTTTTTCTCGATTTTGCTTGTGTATGTAAATACATAAATATTTTTCACTCAAATATATAACGTCACCTGCTATGTGACGTCGACAGGCATTTAAATAAAGTAGCAAATATGTATAAGTAATTTATTCTTGAAGTCTTTTAATGTACATCACATCTATCATCTGTAGGTTTAATCACAATGATCACTTATGTTGTTTGTACTGCTAAGTTTTGAATTACAAATAAAATACCGCTAAACTTAATTTAAATAAAAAAATTATAAAACACTTTACAAACATTTAGGAGCTATACAATTAACTATAATAAAAAAATATTTATTTCAGCACCACGACCGCTAGAGGGCGACAATTGAAGAAGACATGTCTAATAGATTTCAAGTCTGTGGCTCGAATGATGGCCGTGTCGTAACTCGTAATTCGGACGCTCTCCGACCAATTAGGAATTAGCGAATTTATAGCGGTTGCAGCGGACTGTGCAATAAAATATCTCCTAATGGTCTGTCACATTAAAAAGCATTGCATTGCTGCACTCACGGGTTTCAGTGATGTTCGCCTTTGATTTTAATCGCAGACCCACTTTTAGAGCGGCTACATTAACTTATTGTATTATTAATATATTCTTACCATAATGTTACACGTTTTAGTAACATGTCCTTCGAGAGCCCGAGATATACCTATTACATATAATTGTATTTCATAAGTTTATTTATTATTGCTTACTGAACCAAACACAAATAGTGTAAATCACGTAAATTTCGACGTAATGCGTGTAATGTTACCAACTTATACAAATCAAAATTTATTGCACTGTGCTATTTTCTTAGTGTGCTCTGTTTCTGAACCATAACTTGTTTTATTATTCAATATGGAGAATACATTTAATGCGAACTATCTTATATGGAGGATAAATTAAGATATCAGCTTGAAGCAGAAAATAACACTTCATAAATTCACCACGACAGCGCTGGGGAGAAAATTATTTCTATGACAAATGACAAGCAGAAATTTAGTTGTCTTTTATATTGGACACAAATCGCTCCGCACTGAAGCGACTACTTAACTTTAAGCATGCGTGTCATTTGATTATATTGCCTAAAGACATGTCTTCTAAAGATCTTCGTCCAGTTAATAGCTCAATTGTTATATAGATTTATAGCAGTTTAGACTAGTGGCGTAATGTATGGTCATTTAAATATTGTTCTGTAATTCGTCTCTCATTATCGTTACTGATTTTTTTTCAATTTCTCACTCATTTTAATTTCGTCCATATTATAAAATTGACAACGCCTGCCAGTTGGACAAACACAAGACACAAATTTAGTTATTGTATAATAATATCCTTTCGATTTTTGTCTTTTACGATTATAATATTTGCAATATAAGATTCACATCATATTTTTATCTGTATATAGGTATGTTCTTTTATAATCTGCAATTTTTAATTAATAATCTTAATCACATTTCACCAGATGTTCAACGGAAGTTTCGATGGCCACACACTGGATGAAGATATAACACTGATGTAACGAAATACAATCGTGCCGTTGGTCAATGCGGCTTCGGTGACTGCAACTTAATATAGCTTTCAACACACCCCATTCTCTTGTTAAGCAACATTATCGACTCTTATTATTTCTAGACTTGCAAGATGGAACTGCATTGTGAAAAACGCAAGCGCTAAAACCACATAATTTTTCTCACCTACATAAGAGGCATCTGCAATAAATTCCGAGAGTCTGAGTTTCAAATAGTGGCCGGTATCTTTTATATAACCAAGTTATGTTCGATTTTCGCATTAAATATAAACGGTGTAACCGTAAAGTTCTTCAGTACCTAGTCTATATTTTGTCAGTGCGTTAGACTTCAGACCTTTAGCATTTTCATTTGAAAGAGATCTGTGGGTCTCCGATAAATTTGACGATTACAATGATCATAAGAAAAAAAAAAAAAATAAGTATATTAATACATGTAAACATCTGACTATAGGCGGAACGAAACAAATTTAAGTGGAAATGCAATGGATAGGAATTTATATAACTCTATATCTATTATTATTTCAAACGTTGTATTAAATGCCGCTACCAGATCTTCCATTTAATAAAATTAAAACAAGATGTTTGTAATTTTATAATTATATGTATTTTAAGTTAATTAATCTGCGTCGTTGGGCGAGTGGTTGCAAGCGCGAATGCCGATCGGGAGCTCCTGGGTTCAAATCCCGGGTCGGGTACTATAGGATTTTTCCAATTTAGAATTTCTAGTAGTGACTCGGAGTCTGTATCAGTGCCCGGTGCATGGCAATATGCTCACCACCTATTCCATGGGACTTAAACGTAACTGGTGAAACGTTGGGGTGTAGTACACCCCTCTGCCTACCCCTTCAGGGATTACAGACGTGATGTGACGTTAAATTAATTAACAATTTATGCGACTGTTATTTAAGTAATAAAAATAATTTAACTCTAGTGCGGTGCTTATTACGACGATAATCATATCTATATTTTAAACATACGGTTTAAGATATTTATATTTCTAAAAGACTTATAAAATACATAATTTTAACAATTTAACTTAATTTTATTAATAATTGTAATAATACTACGATTGTTATATAAGCGACCACTACCGGTAAAGTTACAAGCGTTTTACTGCAAAGGGCACGTCAAGCGGTCGATGCTAAGACGCAGCTATTAAGTTATAGTTACTACTTAAGTATAGTTCGTTTATAAACTTAAAGGCGGTTAAAAAATTGCCTGACAGACGGAGTGACTACTAACCCACACCTCTGTCAATCCACACCGGGCTAGTCATAAGCCACAATCTTTCTGCGTGTTGTGTGTGTGTTCAGTTGTGGTAGAAGTCAGTGCCCCGCAGTGGGACGTGCAAGGGTGGCAGCGATTACAATTTTTAACTGTCATTAACTCATTCTCAATAGTGTTTTTTACCATAATCATCATCCGCCCTTTATCGTTTCGCTGTTTGACACGAATTTCCTATCAAAATAAGAAGGATTAAAGCAATAAGCTGCCTTTACATGAAATGTTTGTCTCCGTTTTCTAACACAAACATATCAACATCTCATCGCTACTTTCACTCTCAATAGTTTCCTAACTTCTTGCGATTAACACTGCGTTTAGGCGGGCCGTGTTTCGCTTACGGATCGCCTGCCTACCGGCACGATTAAATCATTCACAAGTGAAGGTACGTTAACTGACTGTAGTGTGTATGCTAATCAAGTAATAGCCGCTAAGTGATATCAATTCCCGCCGGCCGCTTTCTGAAGAGAGGCGCTTATGTCACCCAACGCAGCTGCCAGCTACTGATGCTTACTTTGTGCAAGTATAGACATAATATGATTAGTATATAGACAGATTATTTTACGTATCATCAAACTAGATTTATTCGATCCAACTGTACATGTCACATGATGTAAATGGCTGTTAAATTATAGGCGTGATGTTACGTTTTATAGAGAACTTTTATCTATTTCAGGTTATCCGCATATCTTCCTTGTGACCGCATATATGTAGGTAGTTTTTTAAAATTAGTTAGAATTAGAATCTTAGATTCCCGGTAGGGAGTAGGAGTAGTCGGCTGAAATCAAAACGACTGCTTCACTAAGGAAAATATCTAAGTATTCCCTATCAAGTCAACATCCAGTCTTTTAATCCAGGTATGCTTAGCAACATAAAATCGCGGTTATGCTTCAACGTACAACATCTCATAACGTGGCGATGTACGTATAGTAACTGAGCAAGAACTAGGACAGCAGCGAGTACAATCACCTATTTGCTTCACGAGGAATAGTTTTAGCAAGTGCTGTGAACCGCGCGGAATGGTCGAGATAGCATCGCCATTGTACGTTTTATCTCATCAGCTCCGGGCGGAGTTACGTGCGTGGTGTTCGATCGTAACACGCAACAGCGTCAAATAATAATAATATCTCGGTGCAACTTACATAGAGCCCTCTCATCAAAAAATAGAGCACGTCTGTGACATTATGGTGGTGGTAGTGGTGACAACAAATCGTCAAGTCGCAAAATATGGTATTTTCAGGTTATGTGATATTCCCAGTTTTATTCTAATAATTAAAAAAAATAGTATACCTATGACTCTTCTGTTACATATTATCGTGGTTCCAAGCCTTCATGAAATGCTTTAGGAAAGTTTAGAAAGTGGTTTTCGAAATAGAAATAACAATATATTTTTATGTACACATGTGATATACATTTAACAAGACCAATTTTATTAAATTAGACGTTAAATCATTAGGAAAAAGCTTTTAAATAAAATTGACCATTGACCAACATTGACCAATCCAACGGTAACAAAAAAAAAATTGTCCGTTTCTCGTCATACCACACAAAACGGTTAAGAGTAACGCTTTAAAAAAAGTTTAGTGAATTTTTTTTGGAACCAAATTAAACATATATTAGTTTAGCTTTTATACACTTATAAGAATGTTACTGCGTAATTTTAATCAATTGGCGGGAACGGTAAGTCTATAATTGACAGTTATTTTGATTCATGTACAATTTTGAATCTGTGCCCATGAAATCGCGGGAAAAGTAAGTATTAAACGTACGTTCTGTTTGACTAGCCCGTTGACAGTGTATGCTGTAAATACGCAAAGGTCAGTGTGTTGTAACTGAAGCTGTCGCTAATGAGATGTGACGCCGCTCACGCCGTTTATGCTCCATTTAGATCTATTGTATTATGTTTTGTAATAGAAGTTAATACTTTAATGTGTTTTGCGTAAGCACTCGTTCGCTTATTCGTGCAGAGGCCGCTAAGTATTTACTCTATGTCGTGTGTCTAATTATGAATGAAGCTTTTTACAATCTGTACCTTAATTGAACAATTGTAGACATTATTATTCTTTTGCATTATACTATACAAATAGAACTGTTTGCTAGAGTTTTCATGAAAAATATCACTTAAAATAAAATAAAAAGACGGACGAAATAAGCACAAGTAATTAATCATTTGGAAGAACTTTAATGCTCATTAGCACAAACAAAACAATAGTATGTTCTTGTCATAAATTTACAATGTATAGTAGACACGATAAATATCGATACATTAGTTATAACAACCATTGTCTAATCTAATCAATAATATTTATTATGATAATAACCTCGAGAAATAAATATACATTAAGGTACGTAACGGCAGATAAATAATGAACAATTATGATCTATGTATAACTAAATGAAATATGTACGTATAATGAAATAAAGAGCACTGAACTTTCTTTAGGCCATTTATCACTTAATTCATGCATATTAATATTGAAAAGACGAACGCCCGACTATATGTTACGATTTTTATGACTGAATCGCTATACCAGTTTTGGTGAAATTTGATTTAAAAGTAGTGTAAGACGTGTGGAATAATATGGAACGTATTATAAAAAATAATCACATTTTTAAATAAAATATCCATCATCATCATCAGCCCTTGTATCATTCCACTGTGGATTACTCGTAGGTTCGCGCTAACACGAGATAAAATATTTAAATAAGGATTACTTTAGATTTTGGTCATAACGAAATCCCGGTTAACAATCAATATTAAATTTTAATGTTGGGCAATAAATAAATGTACGCTTGAAATGAATTACAATTAAATTATTTACATCTGCCGGTACAGCTACCTCAGTAGTATATTTAACGCTTAGTTCAACTCAGTTTGGCTTGGCCTAATTACAAAGTTCTACTACGGTTTTAATATGTACATGATCTTATTCAATAATTCTATTCTATAGACGCCTACTTCGATTATGAAGTTCACTCTAATTAATAATAATTCGTCGCTATAAATTTTCATAAGGCTTCGTATTTTGATATTTTATCCAGGCAGCATCATTGCGATCAAGCACAGCGTGTATTATTCTTAAAAAAAATTCGAAAGCTACATAAGTTAAATTACTGGGTTTTGATATCTGTAGAATACTTTTATCAGATCTTGCGCGAGCAGTTCGGTATTGTGTGATTGTAAGCGTGCTAAGATCGTTTAGAAACAGTATTAAAATAATATTTTTGTGTTTATTTTTATCTGTACATATATTAAAAAATAACTCGAACACGCCTGGATAAGATACCAAACAGTAGGTATAAAGCCCTTTACCACACAATATTAGAAAAAAAAACGCATATTAATAACAAAAATCGAGTGTTGTTCATCAAAACTAACATATCGCTAACATACAAATATCTACCTTTGTTGAGATCGATATAATTTATATTACAGTACAAAGACGCAGAATGTATTGGTCGAGATACACGAGAAACGTTCTACAACACCTAAGTACGATTATTAACGAGAACAATTTGATAACGAGTATTCTACTACTTAATAACAGAAATCATTACCATAAAAAAATTAAACAAGTTGAAAATAATGGCAGATTTCAAAATTGACGATGTCAATTATTTGACAAGATCAAGTAAGTTTAAATAATTAGTACGACATTATAGATTAAACTTAAATATGAGTCATGTTCCCATATTCGACTATCTACTTGAGATTACAAAAACTACACGATCACAACATTATCTAAACATTTATTATCATATTCAGGTTATCATTCTATTGTTATATAGACATACATATTACCTATATCCAAACATAATATATGAAATAATTAATTATGTCAGTTATAAACTCGCCTTGCTCTGAACATTGTCTATGATAACGAGCTTGCGAATTTAAGAGAAATGAAACTAGAAAACACGGACTGTTAAATGTAGTCGGAAAAGCTTATAAATTAAGTTAGCATATAATTAATTGTAAATAAAGTGCGCACGATGCAGATATAGATTATTAACTATTAACTACAATATTTTAACTAAGTGCGAAACTGACACTTACAAATTACAAAGATTAAAAATACAAAACATTTGGCGCGTTTAGGTTTTATACTTTTTACCGTATAGACAATAGACAAGTATTAGCACAGCTGCTATAGAAATGTCATTTTCATCTAGTTGTTTAGCTACATTATTTTTGGCATGTCACAACAACTTTTATCGTCTTGTCCTGTTGCAAAATTTTGCAACGATAAGCGCTGACTATAACAATGTCGATTGCATAAACCAAAAATGTTAAGTCTTATGCAACATCTCCGACATCGTATGTTTGTAGTTTTGTTTAGTAGCCGTGAATTAAGTTTTTCCGCCCACAGCCAGAGACAAAAGCCGTTTTATTTAATTTTTAATGCAAAAGGTCTTATTTTCTATCTTTTGAGCCAAGAAAATGAAAGTATTGAAAATAAGTTTTTTTATAAGATCCTCTAACATAGTTATAATCCAAATTCACAGTTCACTTTACATTATTGTAATCCTAAAACCACGCGCAGATCTACTGAACCCCAATCTCAAACGAATTTTAGATAAAGTTCAATGTGATATGAGATAGAAGACGTATACCTCCTTGTACTATGATTCAGTCGTATCCATATTATATAATAATTATATATATGTATATAATAAACCTACCAAAGAAAAATATTTTAAAATTAATTACGATAATCGCTAACTTGAATTATAAGACAAATAAATTCGTTGTGATATAGTTAACTTTGTTTGCTACCGCTTACACTTGATGTTTAAATTATTGACAAATGATAAGAAACATTAAAAAAACTTTTCTAATATCCGGCTGATTAAAAAATGGTAAATCAACAAATTTGAAATACAGTATTTTAAAATTTTAATTAGTTTTCATTTGGCACTTGCGAGTAGCTTTAAAATTTCAGATATTCCAACCTTTCTCTGCTTACGCATGGTCTCTACGTACAGGTAACTTTACTACATACAAGGTTTGGAAATTAAAAAGAAAAACATCCCAATCAATTTTGACGAGTAAGGCTGGTGCAACGGACATTGGCAATAACAAGTACAATTGACACATACTCGTGATTGTGCTCTTAATTTTATTGGAAATGAATTATTATATTTTATTATTGGTTCTACCTATCACTTCATATTCAACTCTTTTAATTCAAGTTGCATGCCCATTTACAAAAAAACGAACGCACTGAAATTGTATCAACATAATGTAACACATAATTTATTCAGCCATACAAATTCGTGATTCAATTATTTTTAACACAATGCAGTCAATAGCTATTTTCAGTTCTAAAGCATCAACTCCATCTTAAATCGAGGTTGCTTTGCGGCAGGAAGTTTCGAAAGTGGTCTAATCTAATAAGTGTATTGCATAATTCGGTGCAACTTGTATTGCATTCGATAAGTAGTGCGTAACAGTCTGGCCGGCTCGCAGGCGGCCTCATACTATCTGGAATCTGCTCGCCAAAGTTCATTTATTTAAAGACGGTACTAAACTTCGTTGCGAAGACAAAGAAAGGAAGTATCGTGTCCATTTTGTTAATATCACGACGCCTACAAAAGCAACAGGCTGAATGTTTGCATTTGGAACTGTTCATTTCAACCAATCGCTTTAAAATGCAACATGATTTTTTATTTTGGAACATTTGACTTTAACCAACGCTAAATAAACAATTTGAATTTTCGTATTTCGAACATTGATTTTAACGAAGTTTTTAAAAATGCAACGATTTGAATTTTTGTATTTTGTAGCATTAAACGCAAATTAAATCTATAGAGTTTTTTTTCGTTCTTTCCTACGACACGATATTTTACGAACCGGAAATTAATAATGCACCTCGTATTCATGTCATTGCGTACATTATTTTAAATACTTTATGTTCATCAACACTGAGTAGCTTAGTCATCTTCCATTTAACAGAGATTTCCATATATAACATTTTCCCACTTCTCTTGGTCATACTCGAAGACTGCAAATCAAGACAACATCAAATTCGATTTGCACATAATTATATCACCGTATATCATGACCGTGCATTGTGACCACGTGTCGTGACCATGTATCGTGACCATGTCGTGACCATGACGTTATTAAACAATCTGTCAAATTTTCATAAAATAAAATTATAACTGTTACGCAAAGGGACATTATCAATCTTATTCTCATATGTCGACTTTCCATAATACTTCATTAAGTATAGTAAATTCGAAAACTGATTTCAATTACCTTAAGACGTGTCCATACACCGATCAGTAAAGACGTTTCGAAACTTTTTGCATTGCATTGTTGCGTGGTAGTTCTAGCACATCCTGGGGATACAGTGTGCAGATGAGACACGATGCCTTCGCTCATTTCTGACTAATCTCATGAAGAACATACTTCTTGAAGAATTGGTCACAGCTGTTCCAAAGTCGCTGTGATCATATCATCAAATGGTATGCTTGTTAGTAATCATTTTAAAAATATTGCACGCATTTTGGAATGGCGCTGAATGCCTTCACCGTACAGATGTTCCAGGCGTCTGGAACAGCGTTAATAGCAAAACTATATACCTTCATATAGTAATGTAAAATGCTTAATGCGTTTCGGCATTAAGTCCGCCCATTGTTACCTAAGTGTAGGTTAACAATAAAGACTAAATAAATAAATGTAGTCCATTTCAAGTTAGTGCACTGAATCTACGTCACATTTCACGTCATACTGAGTTTTACATTTTGTAGAGGCTGTGTATAACCACGACAATGATGAGGATGCAGAAGGAGAGGAAACTGAAGAGGAACAACATAGACACACAGCAGGAGACGCAGCTACGGCAGACCGGAGGCAGGCCGCTCTCAGGACTGTTTGGGTCACGCCCGCCCTAGCATGGCCGCGACATCGCCGGCGGACTGGGAGTGGAGCAGCGCCCCGCGAGTCGGCCTGGGTGGAGCCAGGCGCGGCAAAGCCAGCACGCCAGCTGGGGTGCTCCCCCGAGGGCAGCCTGTGACGAACTCGTGCCGTGTCGCTTCTAACGGCGTGATGCGGCGCTTAGGGTCCCATCTGCAACAAAATGTATACGTAAAAATTATCCCTAACAAAACAATATATTTATAGAACTTCTAGTCCCTTCCCATATTCAATTTAGTATAAAAATTATCCGTAAAAATAATTCTATACTATAGAGATTCCTGTCATCTATGTTACCTTTGTAATCAGGAATATCATTTCTTAACGGCATTAAAAGATAAAATGTAGAGAAAAGTCCCTAAAGTACTGTTATATTTTGTTATTGTTAAAAGTATGCGCAACTTACTATTATATAGAATAATAATGTCATCGAACAATAATAAACAGGTAATGAACTACCCTGTAATACTCGAAGGGGTAGGCAATGGAGTGGAGGCAAATTTCACCAATTACGTTGACGTCCCCCAACGAAATAGGTTATAAGTCTATTACCATACACAAGGCACAGATCCACATTCTGTATCATTCCCAGAAATTTCTACTAAACAATCTAAGTAAGAAAAATCCAAGAACACCCGACCCTTATCGAACCCAGGTCCACTAGATCAAGCAGTCGCACTTCCAACCATTCGACCAACGAGGCATTTTTATTGGAGGACAACCGGCAACTCACTTCCTAGCTCAAAACTTAAGATCACCAACTACAGAACGAACGGATCGGTTTATAAAAAAATATAGGTCCAATATAATTATGGTCCAAAACTTTTAATTAGTGCTCAAATAGTTGCATATGAGTATTTATGGATATACAAAGGCGTATATATGGAGCTTATATATGGGCTTTCATAAGTGACACTTAAATGACCAATGACCCCAACTGACAGTGGATCAAGGAGAAACCACCAGTTCCACTCATTTAGTTAGAGCCAGGGTTGCTACCTCTTCTACCTATACGTTATATGGGTACTTGATACTATCAAAACAACTGATACCTGTTATTTTAAGTTGTATTTAACAAAATATATATAAAATTAATAATAAGGCAATGGGCTCACCGCCTATATCGTGGCGTAGTGGGGCGCAAACATAACTGGTCAAATGTGAGAGTGTACTAAACTTCTCTGCCTACTTATTTGGAGATTACAGGCGTGATGTTACGTTGTAAATAATTAAATCTAGCATTACACATTTTACGGACTGAGCTTTTATTGAATATTGTTTAAAATAAAACTAAACATTCAGACATATTTTTAGCTATCAAACCAATTCCTCTTTCCTGCAGTACTGCACATATACAGAAGAAGAGACGGTTACAAACATTGTCTGAAAATTTTTGAGTTTAAATTGACAACCTTGTTTATTGAGGACTGTTTTGAATTGTTATTTGGTCATGTTTGCAACCAGAACCGGGTCCAATTGGTCCATACAGAGATGCTGAATGGTATACATATATATCCTTCGTCGAGAATCATTGAGAGCAGACTCATATGGTAAGATACGTATGAGTTAATGAGCTAAAAATGTTTTAATATGTAATTTATAATTTACGGCCTTTTTATGTTGTAGACTAGTAGTTAGCCCTAACTGCTAAGCCGGGTATTGTGAGATCATAGTCCATCTAGGGCAAATATATATGTTGAATGCAGATTTATCTATGTAAAAATGTATTTAGGAGTAATTTATCAGCTGTCTGGTTACCATACACCTACGCGCGCCGGCTCATTTGCGATGAGCCGGCCGTGAGGCATTCATAGCATGTCTCATTCTATGATGTGCCATGGTAAACAAAATTACATGTAAGCAAAATTGAAAGGGAAAACCAACCCTATACGGATGGCGGTCCACCCTCTGAACAAGCTATCATCTTTACCCACAATTAATATTCTGCAGAATCTTCTTTTTTTAAGTGTAAAGAACAACAAACGAGCAAGCGACTGTCGCGAGCGCCGGCCGCCACTGGACAATAACAGGCCTCGAACACATCAAGCTCTTGGCCGAGGTTACTGCTGGACGAGTTGTCAGATACTTTTTAATTTGAGCGTAGATACTCGAGTCCTCGACTTGTCGCGTCCAGCATCTACATGCAACCTTTCGCAGATCGTCATCCTAGCGACGGGCTTCCTGCACTACATTTGCCGAGATGCCGTCTCCACTTGAGAATACCGCTTAGGTGAGCCTACTCCACCGGTTGTCGGTTGTTCGACCGATATGCCCAGCCCATGAGTAAACCTCAGTATACATATATTAGTCCAGTTAATATGAACCTACTTTGGATAATAAATAGGCCTCATACTTTCTCCAGGAGATATATAGACTACTCTATGCAGCCTTCTTCTCCTTAACCCAAAGCATGACATTAAATGTGAGTATCATTATTACGGTGAACATTTTCTAACATGCAAAATCTCTAACTTTCTAAAACTCATAATATTATATGATTTATGAACAAAATAATTTGCAATAATAAATTATAACTTAATCTTATTAATAAAGTTAAAGTAATTCCCGTTATTAATATTATTATTATTATTATTATCAACAGGTGCAACCGGCTGCGAATTCATCATTTCACGTGTGTCATAACCATAAACATTGTTGTTATTCCAAAGTGAGTGACTTTATCAACGTCTTATTATATAACTTAGCGAGATCGCTGTTTAATGTTTTCACTCGAGCATGAATTTTCATTAATTATGATACGTTTAGTATAATTCGCGTTATGCAAGTGTAAAAATTTCTTTTCTACATTCGTTCGGATATAAACATAACGAATTTGTGACGTAATCGCATATGTTTTAAGACTGAATTATGAAGATTTAATCAACAATTTGAACTCAGAAATATATTTGCAAGAACAGAGTCACGTGACTGTCTTTTTTATTTCTAATACTGGCCACGCTTTAAACACGTATCTAAGCAAGAGACCAGACACACGATAGACACCTAACCATAGACAATTTTAATTATAGTCAATCAAGAACATACTTTGCGCTCTCAGTGTTAACATTATTTTAAGTATTCTGCTGTCTCACAGCAAACGTTGAAGCGGAGTGTTATAAAACTTTATCGTAAGTATTTGAGACGTGCACTTATAATTCTTTAGACATAGGTCGATAGTCCAAAGAGGAAATGTAGCTAATTTCTTGGTGCAGCAATCTCTGGACATACATTCTTATATAGTTACTTCACATACAGATAAAGCAAATACTTATGAACATCGCACAAATATTTATTATTAGCGGGAATCGAACTAACAACCATAGACTGTTAGCGACGTGAACTGGTAAGTACCCGTTAACGTAAGTAACTATTGTACCGTTTTAAAATTGTACAACACATCTGGTAATCTGTACGAAGACTAATTTTCAATTTCCGACGTGCGATTCCTACGTATTGTACACCACATTCCTTTCCCACAAGTTGTAGCGACTGATCATTTCTCATGATGCGCGGACCACGTATCCAGTGAAAGGTTATGTGACGTAAGCACCATGGATCCAGTTGCGTTTTAGAAATGCCATGGCACTCGATTGAAACGGACGATAACATAAATTACGCGTTCGTGTGAAAACGCTAACATAAATCGAAGCGTTTTGCTATTTTATACCAAGTCCTCTATTATTTTTATAATTGCTATTGTATATTTTTAGTTAGGCCGAGATCAACATATCGCATTATTTGTAATCTATTAACAATGTTATAACGTCACGCCGGATCCCTTACAGGATAGTTAGAGAACACCCAATTACAAATATTTCTATCATTACAGACTTAACAGATTTCCGCTTTCATTATATCAATTCTGGAGACTTAAAATTGCAATCCAGAATATACAAACCTCTTTAATCGTTGTAAGGGGTGTGATTATGAAACAATATGCGTTAAAGTGTTTCTGTAACACGATTTTGTAAAATAGATAAACACGTGGTCCAAAAATGTCGACTAATGGCAGTGGTAGCCTAGTGGATAAGAATTCAGCCTCTCATTCCGAGGG
>DWME01002881.1:0-19676 GCA_018244795.1 Parelbella ahira ahira | reverse complement strand
TGGTTAATAAAAGATGGCGGACTAATGCTGATGTAAGATATTATGGTAACCAATGCAACAATAGACTGCCAAATTTATGGTCCAAATAAGAAAACTTGCAATTTTATAAATGACGAAATTTTTAGAATTTAGGGACTGTAACTAGATGTTACTCGTATTACTTCTGACTACAATTTTTACTATTATATTTATACTAGTTACTACATTAACATTTGTCTAATCCACAAAGAAGCTGGTTGACATCATTGACAACTTAACATGGCATAAATTAATCATTTTAATTAACTTTTACCACCGTGGTGTCGTTTTACAAAACTTTAAACTGGTTGACTGCCTTGTTGGTCGAGTGGTTGCAAGCTTAACTGCCGATCGAGAGGTCCCGGATTCAATTTCCGGATCGGGTGCTATTGGATTTTTCTAATTTAGAATTTCTAGTAGTGACTCGGAGTCTGGAATCGTCCCTGGTGTGTGGCAATAGGCTCACCACCTTTCTTTTTATATGGTCAATATTGAGATAAACTTTTTCTGTATGTTATTTAGTATTATAAACTGGTGATAAGTGTTTTTATATGTCCATGATGTTTCTTATCATTATCTGAATGCCTCAGTATAGTGATAGGCTAGACTATCAGTGCAATACTTAACAAAATTCTAAAAGATCAATTCATAAAATAGGGTGGTTAGGGACTGGAATTGATAACTAAAAATTCCGCTCAGCATAAAAACAACATTAAAAATAGTATACCCATACTCAATCTAATGGATAATATTAGGCTTTTATATTCCATGGGACTTAAACGTAACTGGTGAAACGTGGGAGTATATTACACTCCTCTGCCTACCCCTTCGGAGATTGTAGGCGTGATGCTACGTTACGTTTTTTTTTTTAAAATTGGTTAACATTTTGTGAAGAAAACTACCCCGTATACGTACCCCCTTAAATATTCTTACGGTCATGGAAGTGCGAAGGTATGTGTTATATGCTATATCTGTACTATACATTGGGTAAAAACTTTCAGGGCCACGCCAAAATGTCACAGTGGCTGAAAATGCTAAAAGGGTCGGTACAGTAATCCTTACGGACACCTGCGAAGCCTTCGTCCGCTCTCCTTTTTGTATTCAATTCATTCACGTCAGTGTAAAAACATATAAATACCTATTATGTTTTTTAATATGTACCTACATACATATATGCATCTAGTACTGATTCTTTTAGTTGCTAATAGGTAATATTTTGAACATTTCTATAGTTTTTAAAATGAATAGGATTTACCTATTATAAGTATTTTTCATATTATTAAGGTAAATCTATCTCAGTGAAAAGTCAATGACCTTGAACAAACATAAGCTCCGAAGTTCCCGAAAACGGAGAATATAAAGAAATATTTAGTAATTTTGTTATAATTTAAAACAGATTTTCAGTATTGTAGTAAAATTACAGGCTCTTCGTTTTCATACATTCGTGCAATTTAGGAATAAATTTGAAATAAGCCTACAGAGTATTAAATATAAACAAAAAAGATGTATTAAAAATTTCCAAAAACATAACGGCGGAAAATTATAGCCTGATTAATATATCTTATACGAAATCTGGTGTGGAATGAATTTTGTTTACCAGCGATGAAAAATTAATAAAATTCGCAATTCATTTACCAAAATAATTTGCGACCGACCCAAATTATCACGAACAAAGGAACGTTCGCGGGAAACGTCAAAAAATATTTTCTTGTTGTCGATATAATTAAGGCGCCTGTTATTGACACGTTGTAATTGTACTTCGAGAAATATTTAAGTGTGTACAATACAATAATTATAAACATGGTTGTACAATAGGGAATACCGCACTATAATGCATAGTTAATAAAGACAGTTGAATAGAGCTATTTAGACCGTTCTTCAATTAATTGACATGTTTAATATTTAAATACTGTTTTTGAAAAATTTACTAAGCATAACATAAATAGCCCTGCCAACGAGAAATAGCAAGCGCCTGAAAAATAAATATAGCAAATTATTTGTGTGAGTGTTTGCAGGCGCTATACAGTAGCACAAATATGTATATGCAAGATAGAATTTTTTATATAATTAGCCTTTAGTAAATGTAATTAAAAGAATTTCCACGTGGGAAACTATTTATATATGTTTGCATATTTTCTATCAATACATAGTTAGAAGGGGCGTTGCGTAACGAGCGTACACTACAAATAAAGCGTGTATCGCCTCACGAGTAGTGGCGGTACATCAAAGCGATCTGATTGATTTGGGTATGTAGTGTTAATGTGATTGGGCGGCTGTGAGTCGTTAATTTGAGGGTGCGTTCAAAGAGTTAATTACACGTATGAGTCACGTCGCTGCGGTGTTTTTCGTGATCGTGTTACGGTATATTCTCTTTGAAAGTGTTAGTTTCCAGTTACTTTCCAAAATTTGCAATCAAGACCATATATTACGTGTTTTCATAGCTTAGCTGTTTATATTTGAATCTTCCCATCGAATATCTAGGATTCTAATTCTGGCACGCATTTAATCGATTCGTGTTCTGTTAAATCTATTCATCGTTTCATAATATAGGAATAAATCAAGTGTCACCATTATCATAGTTTGACTAGCCCTTGAATTTGACTTCTGAGCCGGGGGTCATTGATTCAATTCTATCCTAGGAAAAATATTGCTTGCACGCCCTTAAGTATTTGTTCTGTGTCCGGGTGTAAAAAACATTTCTATATATATATGTTTTCATTTGTATGTACAAATGTAATTTATCAGCTGTTTGATGACCACAGCACAGCCAAGCTGGGATCAGACAATTTTTTAGGAGATATTTTGGGATATCTTTTTATTTTGTTTAACACGCTTGGTCAAATGCATGTTGTCTATACATATATTGAAAATTTGTTAGCATTTCAGAATTTAATATTGTCATTTTTTCTTATTAGGGTGACGCCAGCCTATGTGGTTGTGATTCTGTTCTACATGACCTGGTTTCCCAAGATTGGAGAAGGCCCTTTGTGGAAGGACAAAGTCATGGTGGAGCAGGAGAGGTGCATGGACACGTGGTGGCTTAATATCCTGTACATCAACAATTATTGGAAGACTGACCACATGGTAAGTAATCTGTGTGGTATATACAACTACTTCAGTTTATTGAAGTATTTTTAAGCCTTTTAAAATCTGCTATTGGTAAGAATAAAGTCAAACCAGCACGCATTATAAGTTATCTAACAAAAGCTAAAATTTCATTACCTCTTCATTCACTTACAATTGTTTTGCTTTTTCGGAAATCCTTGAGAATGTTTTATTATTGATAGAAAATATTGTACCGCATTCTGGTATATTTTTCATAACGTTACGATGATAATGTATGAGTTCATCCACGAAAATATGTTTTCTTCCAGTGTATGTTCCAATCGTGGTATCTGGCCGTAGACACCCAGATGTTCTTCATAGCCCCCATCTTCATCTACTGCCTTTGGTACTGGAGATGCTTCGGTGTTATCTTCACGAGCCTATGCACCGTCGTATCGCTCGCCATACCCGCGATCATTACTTATAAGGACCGTCTCGACCCTACGTTGCTGTTTTACGCAAAGTGAGTTGGTAATTCTTATTTATACATCACTATAGGCATATCGTGGATATCAGGAAACAATGAATTTGAATTTGTCTGTAGTTTTAAACGCCTAAATTAGATTTTATGATAGTCGAGGTACCTATAACCTAACCTAACCTAATCTATAACTGCCAATAGATTTATTAATCTTTTTAATTAAATTAAATGTTTAATGCTCAATCATGTTAAAAGAAATTATTGCTTTCGTTGTTTTTGTACATCCCATAGATCAGGTAGAAAAGTTGGGCAGGAAAAAGGGAAAGAGCTGGAAAAAAACCTCTTACCTCTATAATAAAATATTGTGTTTTTTAATTTATGTATATACCTACATATCTGCTTGGCTGTTAATGTTCTTTGGGCAGGGGTTAATTATTTTTGTACCTATTTGAGGTCTTTCTAAATGAGTTCCAGCAAATTCCAGCGAGTACTAATAAATTGTGTAAAAAGTAACTATCACATTTTATTTCAGGGAGTTCACAGATTTCATTGCAAATGAGTATTTCACGGAAGCTTATATCAAAACCCATATGAAAATGACTCCGTACTTCATGGGATTGTTGACTGGATACATTTTGCACAGAATACAAATAGAAAAGTAAGATTTTAATTATTAATCCACTATCCCCATTTTTCTGACAATATAGAGTTAGTTTTCATTATTAAAGTGAATGTAGGAAATGTTTTTTGATAATAATAATTATCAGTAGATTATAATATGTTAAAATCATCCATACGTCACTTCTCCATATTTTATAAGCTGATATCAATTTGTAAATCACTTTTGCAATAAATAAATATAAATAATCAATAAAACGAAAATCACTAAAGAAGATAGAGTATTTAAGATATTGTTAAATCTTTTTCCCATTAATATATAATAAACAACAACATATTTATGACGATTCTTTTCTTACGCAAGTTTTATCACGACAGACATGACTTCCACGTATTCGTAGTGCACTATGACATGGGGCTCTTCTAAAAAATCGTTAATAACTGAAGGTCTTAGTGGTCTCAGAGCGAGTCAGGGTGTTTGGCTACCATTACATTACCGTAAATGGCTAACGTTAAATGGCCAATCTGCCTGATTGATAGACCTTGTAATAAAAAAAAGAAAATGAGCATATTTTAAACGAACTTTCCTTTATAGGTATCAATTCTCAACCCTTTTAAAGAGCTTCGGTTGGACAATAAGCGTCATACTGGGCGTCGCCACAACGTTCTCAGTGAGCCTGTTCTATCAAGACTGGTATCAGTACAGTGTTATTGAAGCGGCTGCCTACATATCGTTACACAAGTTTGCTTGGTGTATAGCTAATGGCTGGCTCATTATAGCTTGCGCGACGGGCAACGGCAGTGCGTATCACTTAATTCTATTTTGATTCTTTCTATTTTAATCGACCGATTTGTCATTCCTCTGTTGGAATATGGGTCTCCTCTCACATTAAGAGGGTTAAAGCCACAGTCTGCCACGCTGGTCAAGTGTGGGTTCGCATACTTCACACACCCCAGGAATATTTTTTAAATTCTATTTATTCTTGTGTATTGTGTTTGATCAAGTCGAGGAGTGTTTGACTTTATTTAAATTTATATCATTTTACTGTTCAATATTTTGCGATTGTTATTTTATTTATCCAAACTCTTCATTGTAATAAATAATAATTTTGGTTGAAGCAAAGGGCGAACTTATGTCTTACGGTTTTTTTTACTAATCAATCCGCTGCGGTTAATAAATATTACATGACGATTTCAACAAATATAATTCTTATCTAATAAGTTGATCAATAATAATGGTTCGAAGAAGCATTTCTTCTATTTATATACATTTTTTCTTATCGACAGAGTAATGGATTATTTCCTAAGAGACATTCTAGATCTTTCCAATATGAGGCTATTTACAAAGTCTTAAAAAAGCTATTGCGTTCGCAAATTTGGTTTGCGTTAGTAAGCTTCATGGACGCAGTAGAAACCGCCAAATTCTTAACTTTGGTCGTTGTTACCCAATGCTTTAGATGTTCGCGTAAAGCATCTCAAATGGCTCATTATAGATAGCGCGACTCGTAATGGCGTTAGGTATCGGGAAATCGATTTTAAGTGCCATTTTATCGGTTTACAATTGAAATTAATGGGTTTTATAAAAGTTGTAGGACAATCTTAATTTAACAATGACGCTAGGTTATCAGTCTGCCAACCCGCATTTGGCTAGCGTTGTAGATGAAGACCTTAATCTTCCTTCTCATTCTAAAAGGAGATCATTGTCCAGCAGTGGAAGGATGTGAGGTTTGTTGATAACAATGATGATGTAGATATACATATGTATATACACTTATGTTTATATGCTATCAAATGTGTAACCGAAAATAGATTGCAGATTAATTGAAACTCATCTGAAGAGTCTAATATATTTTGAATTCATTCAGGTATATTGGGAAAATTGTTGATGTGGAAGTTCCTGGTGCCTTTATCTAGATTGACCTTCTGCGCGTACTTGGTGAACGGCGTTGTGGAATTGTACTACGTTGGACAACTGCGGCATCCAATGCACATCACTTTCTTTACCATTGTACGTTGGTATTTTATTATTTTTAGATGTTTTTCGCACAAACCACGTTTTGCATAACGTAACATCCGCCTGTAGTCCCCGACGGAGTAGGCAGAGGGGTCGGTCGTTTGACAACTAGAACCTAAAGTCGTTTGATACCAAAACTTAGATGTGACTTTATATGAATAAAGTTTAATTTATAACACTGAGATCATTCAAAGATGTCGGTCAGCTCTCGCAATTAAATAAAATAAAACGCTTAAATTCGTTTTCAAAATTTTACAAACTGTTAGAAAGACACTATTGTGGTCTCATAAAAATAAACAAGTACGACGTTAATCTATAGTTTTTTCAGTTGAGACTCAAAATAAATTATGTAAGAAATAATTCAAAATTAAATATGAATATCAATTTTAAAGCTGCGTAACCTCTCCTATCTCTTCCTAATTATACTGATTTCATGAAAATGGAGGTGGAGAATAGACAAGGATTCGAACAAAATCACGTCCATGGACATCTAGACCTTAAGTAAAGTTGGTTTCTTCCAGTAAAACTCTTCTAACTTTTAATAATTTCTCATTACAGACGGCGAATGCAATAGCACACATATCGCTCACTTTCTTTCTTGCCTTAATACTTTGCATTGGTTTTGAATCACCGCTGCATGGAATAGAGAAAGTACTACTTCGAATGTTTGGTAAGAAAATCAATTTAGCCGAACTATGATTTATAATTTTTATATCGCTAATCAAAATTCCATAGTAAGGGAGTGGCTGTCCACACCTGTTCATAGGCCTCCCATTAGATGGTTGAGGAAAGCAAAACACAAAAGGACAATGAGAGTTGGTAAAGTTGGAATAGATAGATAGTTACATCGATGGGTTACATCAATGAAATCAGAGACGTCCTGAAAGATAACCAGATTAAGAGTACCATTAGAAGGCTAGTAATATATATGACTACTTTGATGAAAGTGGAAAATGTTGACAAGTTTGTCTTGGCGGATAGAACATAAAAATGGCGTATGGATGTTTTCTTAAAGACGTAACGGTTTATATTTATTTTAGCACGGCCGGTTCTAAGCGATAACGCGAGAAGAGATGAATCCTGTCAATCCTCGAGGAATACGAGTCAATCCAAACTGGAAGAGTAGCATTATACCAAATCATTCATATTAGATCCTGTACAGTTATATAAGTTAATTATTAAATAATGTATTAGTTTAAGGAATGGAGAAAATAATACAATATTCAGGTGCATTTATCACACACTAGATTATCACAGGGTGTTATGTGGAGGCGTCAGGTTGTTAGAGACCGAGCACGTCTTTTTGTATGTAAGAATAATTTATGTATAATTTTTAATATAAATCAAAATGTGTTGGGTGGTTTGTATACCTGATACGTATACACCTGTTTACTTTGGCGGAATGTGGACAAGTTGATTCATTGGTAGATTTGAAAAAGCAGATGACAAAAATACAGTCGTTGATTAAGCTATGGTAATACGTAATATACTGAGTGTTATCTATCCTGAAACCGTCAACGTGAAGTTGAACGGGGCACAACAAAATAAACTGTTAAAAATTGTAGCCTCAACTAATCGTTGGTGACGTAATCACTTAAAACTACAATAGCAAACAAAATGGCAATGTCAATTACTGTTACAGTACTCGTGGCAATCTTAGCTTAAATACATTTAAGGGAATAACGAAAATGTTTGTATTATTGTGAGGGTCGTAAATCTAATTTATGGCGTTAAAAATAAAGGTCTTAGAAAGTTTGCACTTTTTCCCAACGCCACGCATGGTATGCGATTTCATGTGGTAAATTGTTTATAAACAGGTGCGGGATCTTTTTTAAAAGCCGCCATGGATTCAATATATTATGTATGTCTAATAGCAAAAGTAGTTTTGCATTTGTGGCTCAAGGGGGACTTTATATCTGCTGCAACTCAAATCGCTGATGGTACATATTACAATTATTTAAAAAAAAATGCTTGTAGATCTCTGATCTCGGTCCAACAAGTGCATTAAATATATGTTTGTTTATCATGTCCTGTCTTTATCTTTTCGATTCGTGGTGCTGCTATAGGCTTTTTGTTGAGGTAGATTGGTAGATAAACGGAAATTAGGTTCGAAAATAAATGAGTAATTTTAACATTATAAGCTTTAATATTTACTAAATAATTTATGTATAAAGAAATGTTACCAAAATGTGTACTTAAAATATCGTTATTGTTACTATGTAATCAATGTTACCCATATGTATGTCTATGTACAAATTACATGTATGGCGGCACTAGTAAGCTTCTAGAAATGTCTAGAAGGCATAGACAACTCAAGTTCTATGCAAACACTTATTTCCAGAAATGCCTCAGTGCTATCTATATATTAATACGTGAAGAGAAAACGCCTTTTAAATAATATAAAACAAGATTAGTTAGTGCAAGATTAGGCATATTTTATTTTTTTGCAACGATGTAGATTTGAAAGTTAAAGTGTATATAATTATGTAAAATGTATTTATTGTGTTTGTAATACATACATTACAGATAAAAAATAACGCATTCATTCTTTACGTGCGTACTGTCAATATCAGATTCATGTAACTATGTGCTCAAACATTACCACAGAGCAAATAATTAATTACGGAGCTACTCGTTTGAAATAAGAACCTTAATAAATTTAAAACTCAAAATTTTTATTAAATACTGCATAATTTTGTTCACTGTTGCATTTCCAGTTCATCTTTTTAAACTCTGACAGGATATCAATGCTATTTGAATCATTTCCTAATTGGTCGTTAACTTCGATCACTTGACTTTCGTTTTACGGTGCCGCTATGTTAAAGTACCAAAATGTCTATTTTCAGTTATAGAACCAATATTGTGTTTTTTAAGTTTATTAAATCTGTAAATATATCTATATAAGTTGCTCAATTTAGTATGTAATGTACATTTTTGTGTATAAGAGAATTTTTCTATTTTAATATTAAACTGTGTTACACAAAATATACACGTTTTTTCATTAATTTAAAAATTCATCTAAATTTGTGTTTTTTCGCATTTGTTTTTAATCAAGTAGCCGAGAATATGAAACAGAAAGTGGGTATGTTTGGGGAATAATAGTCAAAACATATTGTTTTTCGGTCATGTACGTACATACGTCACAGGGGACAATTTTTATCCTGAAGAGTTCAACTAGTTTATGACTAGTATCGGAAAGGTTAATTACTTATTAGTACTCGCTACTGTGAAAGAAGAATAACCATAAAGATGAGCAGATTATTAGATATTTGAACAGGTTTATCTGTCCAGCGTTTGTTTGGAGAAGTAATACCCCTGTATATATTACTGCTATTAAGCATTGCCTAGTTAGTTTACGTGGTAGGATTCAGTAGCAAAATACGATATTACTGCAATGGCAACGCTTACTAATTCGATGCCAATCGAGCCTGGAGCAAGGCACGTGCCTATTGATTTAGGATTTGATTGATTATGATTTAAGTATTCCTTCTTGTAGCTACATCCATGTATGCATATATCGGACATATGTCAAAACAAGAGGAATCAAATTATCAGTTGATTTAATTTTTTAGTCGTCAATTGTATTTGATTGTAATAACATTAGTCATCCCTGTATGTGCCCGAAGGGGTACGCAGAGGAGTGTATCACGAGGAAGTGCACACCTTACATATCATAGTACATTTCCGTAGCTTTTTATAGTTATATATTCTGCTTTTGGACCAAAATGAACTTGTTTACCACAGTAACTCTGGTGATATTTCTGGAGAATATGGATTAAAATATCCTGAGAGAAAATTTGAGATAAATCCTACCGGTCAATATACTTACATATATTGCATCGACCTCCATTGACTTCGTTAATGTCATCCTGTATCTAAGACAATGTTTGAACTGTCCCCGTCTTAAACTCCTAACCGCTACAAGTCTCATTTGAAGTTGGACAGTTTGCGATTGCTCTAAACTTAGCAAATACACGGAGCTAAAGTGCGCTTGGGAACTATTTGCAAACTTGCATATCTTTGTGCTGAATTGTTGTGAGCAACGGCTGAGCTCACTAAATGATGGTTGAGTAGTTCTCATCCCAGAGATTCCTTGAAAGTAGGCGTATTCGAGTCCCTCGAAAATTAAACAAATAATTTTCTATTTCATTATATGTCAGCGAGGAAATTAGATATAATTTTTTTTTACATTTTATTTATCTAAACATTCATGTATACATATGTATATATCAACACGAACTGTTTTAAGGTTTTGCGAATGAGGGAACCTTTGTTACTGATTTTTGTGTTTTAGTACTACCTAGCTTTGGAGCAAGCAGGTCACTCAATACCGTGAAGACTCTTTTCTGTTTACTGCTTCTATAACACACATACACATTATATTGTGCATTATTCAGAGTCCTAGAAAAGTCTTTATAGAAAAGACCACCTATGAATGAGCTAGTCAAGTTATGGTCTATTTTTTCGTTCAATCTAGATTCTTCTAGAAAGGCCATTCGGGGGATTCTATTCATATCCCCGTTTAGATCGACGTCGATACTGACAATCGTATATAACTAAGAGCGTCTATTGAAAATGTTGGTTCCAGCGCTGACTTCAATACAATTTTCTACGCTGTGAAGTCATTGCTTGTCCAGTTGTATAACTCATTGTTGTGCAAACTGGATTAAGTTGGACAGTTCGTAATAGCTCCAAACTTGGGAAGCACAGTGTACCCGTCAAGTATTTGCCAGTTAGTACAAGAGTTTTCTTTGAGTTGCTTCATGTGAACTACATTGTTGTGGAGTGCGAGCGAATGCGGAATTTCGTGAGCAAATGTTGTATATTTACGGATGTATCGCTGAGCATTGTCCATTATTATGTAAAACGCTTGCTGGACTACTTGAGATCTCTATCACCGTTGAGTTAAAGCGGTCAAAAGTTATAGTGCTTCGTTTGTATATTACATATTTTGGGAAAATTTCGTCGCATAAAGTAACATCAGATAACAGTACGCTACTGAACAACAAGTACCTCACATCATACTACCTATACAGTTGAGATTTGGAAAGTTACCGAACAAAGTATTTTTAATACTTATATTTACAAACACTGAGCGCTCGACAGTGGGTTATTTGAAAAGTTCACGATAGGTAGCAATGATCTTATTCACTGGCCTATTAATTTAAAGTTTATTATTCGTAACCGTTCGAGTTCTAGGTGGTGGGTTTGATTTCCAACTTTATCAAATAATTTTGTTATGATTGCCTGTAGCTGTTTTACATCTGCGTGTATATTCTTCATTATAGGTATGCATTCAGAAATTTATATATAGTAGCTGTCTGAAGTAGGTACAGGCTTTGGTTAGTTACAATCGGATAACCGTGTATGGTCAGTGGCATGCCATTAGAGAGGCCTATGTCCAGCAGTGGACGATAACAGGTAGTATGTGTGGTGTGACCGAATATGAAGTTGTTAGACGATATGTATATAGTTATAAAAAAAGTAACATCACGCCTTTAATCCCTGAAGGGGAGGCAGACGAGTGTAGGACATTCCCACAATCCACCAGTTACATTTAAGTCCCATGTAATAATAGGTGGTGAGTCTATTGCCATATACCGTGCACAATTCCAGAATCCGAGTCACTACTAGAAATTCTAAATTAGAAAAGTCCTGTAGTACCCAATCCGGGATTTGAACCTAGGACTTCCCGTTCGGCAGACGCGCTTGCAACCAGCGGACCAACGAGGAAGTCAAATTATATAGTTATAATTATATTTACGATATATTAATTTTAAATATGAAATTATATGTATCGATACTATATATATACTATTTCAGATCATATACTATTTCAGAATGTTTATTCGACAGAAATCCCACAAGTATTAAGACAATCGTTTACTCAAGAAATAAACAACAATATTTATCATCCGATATGGATTGATTATAACTATCGCTAATGCTGGTCTGAGTCTAACTTCTCAGTGTCGTTCGCCGTAGAGGTAAAACTATTGGCAATTACTTTAAACTTGTAAAGCGGCAAGTGTCTGCTCAGTTTGCATAATCTTTTTGGGTATTTGTTGCTGGTTAGCGGCTGAGTAATTTTTTGGAAAACGTAAGAGTAGACTAGAATGAAAAAGAATGGAACATTCATACAATATATTCAAAAGATAATATTTGTCTATAAAAACCAATTTATTGTGGATGTATATGAAGTGTTAAATTTATGTTGGAGTCCACAATTCTACCAAAATCCACACTATTCCTGCAAAAATGCAGAAAGTCATCCTCAATAGATTGGATCAGTCCAATGTTAGATATAGATCTTCCTAACGCTGACGCTACTCCGCTCGTTTCTGGCTGTTCTGAATTCAGTGGTTTCCCGCTGTTTTTTCTCAGAAAACCGGAAAAATGACTTTGGATTACTTTGTAAAACTCTAGATAACTTTGGATAACTTTGTTTTAGTTTGAATTATACGTACCTTATTTCTATTCTATCAGCTTTAAAAAAAGCATAGCTTTAGGGTATAAAAATAGAAGCATCAAGTCGATTGAATTCGAACTTGCATTCGGATCTGTTTTAAGCCAAATAGCGAACATCACTTTTCGATTTGGAACTTTTACTATTACAAAACGGCAGGTGGCTTAGCGCTGCGTTCGCTGTTCAGTTTCGAGGGCGCGGATTTATATTTGAGAATATTCTCGATGACAAACTGTAAAAACATTTTGTATTTAACGCGTATTCCCGATAAACATGCCAATATTTCGATTCAGTTGCATGTCGTGTCAGCTGAATATTTACGCTTACTTACATTAGTAGTGACCATTTAAAAATATGTATGCTTCACCATATTTTTTTATTATATATGATTTGAAAATCATTTGTAAAGAAACATTTGAATTACATCGTCACCATTAACTTTCTTTTATCTTTCTGTTGTTAGACTTGGGGCATCTTAAATCATATAAATGTTAAGATCGGAAAGCCAATGAATAAACTAAAATTATAGAAACTACCTACAAGATTACTTTGCTCTGTACACCCAGTCATTTATACAATTTCTAAAAGCCAACGTGAATAATGTAAACTGGAAAACTAAGAGGCAGGTATAATATTTTTTTTTTCGGTATTCTACGGATTTTAATAAATTACTGGCTGGATATTGAGATCAAAATCCGTACGCTGGGGAATGCCCGTGGTATTTGGTTCGCAAGATGAAAGCAGAATATTTTAATAATACAGAATGCCCTTTATTGAAGTACGTACACTGCATCACAAATAAAAAATAAATCATTATATGAAATATTTTATGATTAATAAAGCTAATGGATGTTGCATTTGTTCTATTAATTTTTGACCGTTGCCTTATTATTATTATTACACAAAAGAGATTATTTTTGGCGCTGCCTCTTTTTGCGACCTAATTTCTTCAAATGACGTATGCTTATCTGTATAAAATAAACATTAGTGTTAAACTGATTGATTTAATTACTTACCCACTTAACTTACGTGGTTTTTCGGGATAGATTGGCTTGTTCCGATTCTATCCGAAATCCTTCACGAGCTCTTGTCGATCGTTTCGAGATCGCGACAGATATTGATTATAATATTATTGTGAGATAGAATAGTAAAATTACACATACTCCTTTAAATTTTAACTTCAATTCTAAAAAATATGGCGACGTTTGATCTAACAAAGAGCTTTATGAATTAAAAATGATAACACTGGGTTTTAATACGACAAATTCGGGCTTTCAGTCGGACCAGCGTAGGTTTTGTATAAAGTTAATCCAAATATCAAGCCTAGACAAACAGAGATAAGTTTACAAGCGCTTATTCTTGTCATACGCACAGGGTCAGTGAAAATATCGTATTTAGAACAAAGGGACGTGTATAACCATAAGTAAGTGGTGTAAACACATGTAGTGAGTGCGGGTAAACATGGGGGCTGCGATTAACGCGTTACTCGACATATATCGCATGCGAGATTCGACAAGCGAGATGTTCGACATGTCGTAGGTCGTGAACATGCGTTAAATATGTTTAACCACCCATGTTCTATCGTTTAAATCGCCTTTAGTCGATTATTAGTTTTTATCTGTATACACAAATGCGCTGTGGATATAACGTTATTTTTACAATAACTTATTCTATAATTAGGTTAGTGGTGTAATACGTTGCGCCTTAAAATCCCTTGTAGACTACCCTCGTGTACATATATGTATATAATAAATTCGGCATATATTCGTTTTCCTTCTTTGCCTATGTCAGCAGGATTTGGTACTCGTTGCCACCTGCTAAGAGTGATGTTGAAACTTATGATTTTTCAGAAGACAGTATTATGTGACTTTATGTAAAATTTTACTTCTACGTAAGTTTAAGTATATATATACATACATGTATATATACATACATGTTTACCTATACATAATATATATTATTAATGTTTTATCTAAGTTTACACCTAATTATCCGTTTTATAATCATGAATACATTCGTTTATTTTTGTTATCTGTCTACAAAGAATAATTTAAGAAAAATATGTTGAAACCTACATTATATATATATGAAATAATAATTACAGTGGTAATTTTTTTGATAAATAATCACATCAAGTATTTAAATAATTAAGTCATGAATGTAACGGCGATAATCGAGTGGTTTAAGAATAAGAATCAGGGCGGGCCCACACTAAGATAGGGCAGAAAACTTATATTGGCTTGAGAGAATGCCCCGCGTAAAATCTTATCGCGGCCAAACAACCGGCTTACAAGTTTCCTCCGTATCTCTTATCTAAATAGCGACGTTCTTGTTTATTTCTAGCTTTCAGCTGGGAGACAGAGAGGGCGCTGACATTTATACACAGCCCGGAGGGCGTCTACTGCGGTTTCAATTTCGTTCAGCTCGCTACGGCGGCGTTGTGCTCGTATTATTCCAAGCTCGGAATTATGGCGAGTTATACAAATATGCGAGATGAGATGCGGTGAGGGATATTAGCGTTGTTTGTTATGTTCACATTTTTTCTTAGCAGCCAGTTGTCAACGTACTACAGATTGGAACATTCTGGAACACTAATATAGTTACGATTCGGAACTTTACTGTACCTGTCTGGTGACTGTTATTGTTTTTGGAAAATCTATGTATTCTTACACGTATTCGTACAGTATTAATATTATTATGATGTGGTCAATGTAACTTTATAAATCTGATGTGTCTCTTTTATATTCTTTAGTCTTGATTTTGGCGACTTCTGAGTCCTCAGTTAGCCAATGTTTGATCAAGACAGATGAATTTCAAACCCTGGGCACCTGATTCCATAAGCATTCGTGTTGTATTTTACCATTTTCCCACCTGTTCGAAACATTGGAACATACATAGAGTACATACAGTTTTACATGAATTATAAAATCAAACATCACAAAGTTATCCGCGCGAGCAACACCAGCCCGCCTACGCGTTGGAGCGGTCGAAAAGGCGCACTGTAAACACGAAGAGACTGAATTGAGATTAAGAACATTTACATAATTCAAACAGCGCAGGTGTCGCGTGCCGCTGCGATGGAAGGGTAAAAACGCCTCTCGATTCATCGCGCCGTCGATTTTAATTCAAATACTCCATCCCCTGTAACAAAGTTCTTTGTAGCATAACTTGCGACTTTTACATATTGTGTGGTAACATGCTATGTGGAATAAAACATGTTTTGTTACTCTTTGTCATGTTACTCTTGAAATTGAACATTAATTGTAAATAATAAGCATGTTGGTGAATAGTTGTACGTCTTCGAATTTTAGTTGTAAAATTTTAGATTCTTATCAAAAGTTTTACTTTTTTTATATTTTTCTCACAAAATAGAAAAAATAACAATTAAGTAACTCGTAAGGTTCATTGTAATTATTATAAATATAAGCAGACGATGCCCTTGGGCGCCCGAAATTGGGGCCCGCATTGCGAGACTGCGGGACAGCCAGCGGGTGTTTCCCCGCTAGTATTATTCTGAAATTTAAATTATAATATTAATGTACTCTACTTAACTTGGGGCTTAACGTCGCCTTAAGCTAATCTATTATCTATGTCAGGCTTGTCTTGACTAATACAAGTCAATTCTTCTGTGTGATTTTTATGACATATGTACTTTGTTTTTTTATTTCGTCGCAAAATTTATCTTTTGTAGCCTTTCTCGTAGGCCCAGGTTTGCTTGTAACAGATCTGATTATTATTTGTTGACCATTAAGTTAAGTTGTTTAAATTAAAATTAAACAACTGTAAAGTTGTTTATGAGAAAGTTATTTGCCTATTTGACAACAATTTCTCTGTTGTAAAGTTATAGCGGCTTTCTTTTGGAGACGAAGCTCGAAAAATTGGCCGGGTTTACATGCTGACTAAATGTAAAACTACCTGGCCATTGTCTGTTGAGAAGAAAGTTGGCGTTTATTCTTCTCTTCAGAGCCTTAATGTATAACCCTTAAAATATTGTACGTGCAAGGTAGCAAACCCAACAAGAGGGGAATACAGACCATATTTTGAGCTTCTATGTAACTTTATCAGCAGTGCTACAAAACGAAGCAAGACTTTTTAAATTTCCCATAAATAGTAACTATATAAATATGCAGTAACTTGCGCATTAAGTGAATTAGTATTGAAAAGACAAGATAAGTGAGTTAGGCCGTTACATATAAAATCATGTCTCTAAGCACTCAAGGGACTAGTAAAATCGTTTTTAAAAGCTTTTAGAAAACCATTAACAGACTGAGGCTTTGAATTAAAAATATTTACATAATTTAAGCAGCTCAGGTGCACGCCGCTGCGCTGGATATACAAAAATGCCATCCGCTTCATCGAGCGGTTGATTTTAATTCAAATATTGAAGCTCATAAATTTGAAGCGTCTTTTTCGCTACAGGGTAGCAAGGATGCCGTGTATATTGAGCTATATAATATTGTATATAAATTAATATAATAAATAAAAAAAACTATTAATTTACATTCATAATATTGTGAAAATTAAAGTTATGTTTTTAAATATTTTGCTTCATCCTCGAGCACATCAATTTCATTATTCCATTGTTAGACATCTCTGCTTTCAAAATGAAATTGTTTTAATTCCTTAGATCGCACACAGACAAATTGTAGTTTGGCTGATCGCACACGCTCTCGACGACGCCGTAGAAAACTATAAAGCTTGCTGTTTTTTAATATTTTTCTTTACCTTTAGATTACTGCCTTGGCTTGTACACTTTATAATGATGTTTAATCTCGAAAGGCGTACATAATTTCGCAAAATGTTACGTGGATTGCAATAATAGGAACTAAAGCATTCCGGAGAGGCTGAAATCTAAACCACAAAGGTTTGAATGAGCCGTAAATAGCTGACAAAGTAAACCAGAACACAATTCTAATGGACGTACGGCAGCATTGATTTTCGTCAGCCGAAACTAAAATAAGCGGCAAAAAATGGGATCGCTTCCATCGAGCGTGAAATCGGAACTCATCATTTGGCTAGCAAACACGCTAAAAGGGTTGTCAGGGGGCATAAATAATAATATATCTACGGTGTGTATATTCCAACCGGATGAGTGGGCGGCCGCTCGCTTCTGACCGGATAAGCCCGGCTTGGTGCTTAGACCGGTTTTCACACGATGTTACGAATATTGTATATTATAACATGTTCCTGATGATTCTGTCATGTAGCAACATTATGTTTTACATACACATTTCAGTTTTTCTCATAGTTAGCCATATTTTTGGTTCGGGAACTATGTTTATTTGTTTTTTTCGTCTGGAAGCTATCTATAAGAAAAATATCTTGTCGACCTAGCCTTAGAAGTCAGTAGCTATTTAATCAAAACAGAATTATAATATGAAAGAAATAGGTCTAGATTCTATAGAATTCGTCAGAGTTATTAACTGTGGAATGCCTGGGAATGTCTAGACATGAATTTTGAAAATCAAATACTTTGAAAAAGTTTCATCATGCCCATAACCCCCGGAAGGGGTAGGCAGATGAGTGTAGTACACCTCCCCCCCCGCGTTTCACCAGTTACGTTTTAGTCCCACGGAATAGGTGGTGAGCTTATTGTCATACATCGGGCACAATTCCAGACTCCGAGTCACTACTAGAGATTCTAAATGAGAAAAATCCAGTGGCTCCTGACCCGGGATTTGAACTTTGGACCTCCATATAGGCAGTCACGCTTGCAACCACTTGGGCAACGAGGCGGTCGAATTGAAAAAGTATTGTAAATATTGTACAGTATTTTACATATATCCGTATATTAGATAAAGCATCGACGATTTCGAGAAATGCAGTGCCCAGTTGCAAGAAAGTTTAAACGGTTTCCAAGTCCACTCGATAACATCGCAACCATTCGGCGGTAAACTATAATATAACGAAATATACATAATACTGGGCTATCAATGGTAGTCAATATCACATACATAAAAATTCGACTGTTGAAACCGTTGTGAAAAACTTCGATAGTGTCAATTCCACGTCTTTCATGTCGATCGATCTCAACGCGCCGGTGCCATCGAAACGTCAAAGTATTGACGATCACCACCACAATACGTGTCGTATCCGTCACAAATATGTAATGTAAATTCCAGCACTGGGAATAAAATGAAATACATCACTGTTTATAAACTGTACGGGAATATTTCCGTACACTTTATTGCGATACTGTGACAATATTAACAAATTCCGAATTCTTGTCGCAACAAGATATTTTTGCTGTGCGTGGAAAAGCGGTACTTGTATGATAGGTACGTAATATGTACTAATATATATATTCTTATATTCATATACATTACGAATATATCTTTTACTTACCGTTTATCTTAACATCAATAAAAAATGAAACCACCCAAGGATTATTGTTTAATAGAATTTGGAACGAAAAGTCTATAGTAATACATAC
Source organism: Parelbella ahira ahira (assembly GCA_018244795.1). Taxonomy (NCBI): domain Eukaryota; kingdom Metazoa; phylum Arthropoda; class Insecta; order Lepidoptera; family Hesperiidae; genus Parelbella; species Parelbella ahira. Next base: position 601 of record DWME01002881.1, on the reverse strand, counting down.
TTTTTTGTATTTTGTTTTTTTTTTTAATAAATGTAAGAATGTTAATATATACATACTAAAAGTGCCCGAGAATTATGTCAAGAGAACAAAAGCAACATTAAAAAGGGATAATTTTCAACAAACTATTGAATATGAATCACGAAGCATCTACAAGGCTCTGTCATGTATTTGTGTACAGGCCTAGAATATTCGAATCAAAAGCGATAGCACGGTGTAGCCAGACATTTTTACCCTCTCAGCGCACCGCACACCTGCGCCGCGCTGGTTGAATTATGCAAATGTTCTCAAAGCCGCTGTTAGTTCGTGTTTACGTTGTCGTTTTAGTGCTGTTCGAGTGCACGGGCTACTTGATGTTTCTAGTTGATAAACATCGTTATAATTTGTTCTATTTTATGTTCAGATTGCTTCGTTGCATGCGTGCTCACAAGCGCGACTGCTGATCAAATAGCCTGGAGTCGATCCTGGTCGGGCAAAGTATTATTGGGATTTTGTATCTATATTATGCAGAATGTATGCGGGATTAATGAATATGAAAAGAATGATCAACAACGCGGGTCAGGTCTCTACGGATAGATTTTATATTTGTCACCCGGTGCTCTCT
>DWME01002880.1:0-19676 GCA_018244795.1 Parelbella ahira ahira | reverse complement strand
ATCCAACCACTGCCAGCCACTTTGCGTATATCGTCACTCCACCTAGCTGGAGGGCGTCCTACGCTACGTTTGCCAAGGCGCGGTCTCCACTACAGAACACGTCTGCTCCAGCGGCTATCGGTTCTGCGACAGATGGGACCAGCCCACTGCCACTTCAGCTAGCTGATCCTTTGGGCTATGTCGATAACTTTGGTTCTCTGTCGGGCGGGGTTTCAGCCACGATGACGATATCATCCGCGAACGGTCCGGTGTGAGAGATATTCGCCGTTCACGTTTATGCCGTCTTTTCCAGTGTAGCGTCTTGAACATTATTTTATTAATATAATATTAGGTCATCACTACACAGACCGACAACCTGGTTAGGTTCAAGTGTGCCGAAGGGAACCAGTTAATCCGATATAAAAATCAATGTTTGGCGGAGGTCTGTATCCAGGACTGAACATCTGTGGTCTGAAATGATGATGATGATGATGATGATGAGTATCGGATACTTCATAAAACGCTAGTTAAAAAAACGTTTTAGTAAAGCTTAACTCTCAGTCGATGTAGATTCGTGACATGAAATATTTTAATAAAGATATAAAGTTTAGATGTAAGTAGAGCCGTGTCCAATAACGGCAGCTATATATAAAGCGCACCCAACTCCACGTTGTGTTATGTCATGTTCCGCCACCAGCACGACAATGAGTTGTGAGGAGAGGGAAGATAAATCGATTTCGGCGTCACGAAATGAGCCGAGCAACGCTCTACATCGATGAATTCATTTCTTATCACATCAATTTAAGTGCACGAGACACGCAGATACAGTAACATAACATGTCATTACGCCTATATTTCCCTGATGCGGTAGGGAGAGGAGTGTAATACTCCCACACGTTGATTTTGACATAGTAGCGATAGGTAATCGAGGTAATTGGTAAGAAGCCACTAATATGTAGGTACTTATAAAGCAACATAATATAGACGTTTTAGTCATTGGATGAAAGATCGAAAATGGCGAAGGCAATACGGGCAATACTTACGATCGGCTAAAGGTATTGCAGAGAGGTGAAGTTATAAGGACCATAAAGGACTTGGCGTGGTTATAAAAATAATAATAAAGTCACAATATCTTGTGCCCCAACACGTACGTGGTCTACTAGCGACAACGGAGTGCTGTGACCGTTTAAACTCTCTATTCATCGGATTCCTAAATTAATCGCATCATAGGCATTGGGAATGGAATGGTACAGTTACTAATAAAGCAAGCACAAATAATATTTCGTACCTGTTCTCCTTCGTTATTTTTATATGTTGTTTGACGTAACGGTCACGTACTGTCTCTAGAAATCAATATAAAACCCAGAGAAAAAATTCAGCCATGTCATAATTATCTACGTCAACTCTTGGATATAACGTATGCCCTGGAACCACGTACTAGGATTTTTTTTCAAAACGTATTTTGCTTTTTTTACCCATTTATTATTAAAATATTTAGAATAATATTTGATATAAGATAAGATAGCCGGGGTTTGCCGTTCGATGTGTTGTGGTTCGTGATATGTCCGGCGTCCGTCGCGCGCAGGCGGCCGGCGTCAAAGCCGGCTAGCACGCCCGGCTATCGCAACATCACTGCATTTGCATTAAATTGCATTACTTCAAGCCAACCATGGTCGACCCATTGCCATTATATGCATATGCTGCTTTAGTACCCTCTCATTTTAAATTATCAAGCTCCGTTTTAACAAGCAAATTGGGTACAAGTTTTCTTTTAAACTTTTGGTTAATTTTGATATTGGATTGACAAGCATAAATAACTTAAACATGTTACGTTATTTATATTTAAACAATAAACTCTTCTCATAAGTAATGTTGTCTTTAAAACAATGTGGTGGAGATAATAAAAGAAATAAAACTACCACGGAGGTAAAGGACGTAAAGCAAAAAGCGGAGTTCCACTTACTTTAAATGTGAAAGTATAATGAGAAGGCACAGTCATTAAAAATATGTCAAGGAGGCGAGTGAGTAATTCGGATGAACGGATGTTTCGCGCACACACTCAATATACTTCGTATAGCCTAGAGCGCGGTGAAACTGTATTTTCTAGCCTAGATAAAAAGAGCCTCGTATGCATTCATAATTTTTGCATGTCAAAGATTTTCCCTCAGTGTTTTCAAGGACACTAGTTCTGTAACAGACATACAAATGGAACACGGTATTTAAATATTGCTCGATCTATCCTACTCGTATATTTACCTACGTGTGTAGAATAGAAAATGGCGTACTTGTAATTTACAACTTGTGAGTATGCTTTTGGTACCTACTACATTGTCTAACAACATAACTCTCTTTAAAGTATGTAAATGAACAACTTGGTAGTTATTAAGGTGCTGCATAAATGAATGAGAGCAGTTGATTTTTTGCTCGACATGATGAATGAACGGTATTACGGCAGAGATTGTTTTGATTGTTGCCACTTGTAAGTGCTAAGAACCACTTTGCATAGTTTTATCATCCAGAAACGATTTGCATTTTAGATTTCCCTACTGAATCATGCAACATTTATACTCTGTTACTGTCTTCACTTTTTACACTTGCATTGAAGAAGCTCGTTTGCCGGTAGCGATGGACTCCACTCTTCAATTTCAAAAATCGATACGTGGGTGCACTAGTTCTGCTATCTCTACGAGCTCTCTCTGTGTACTCGGAGAAGTGAATTGAGCTTAATGTATTTGGCTTTGATCGTGTAAATGAAATTTAGCCTATAATAAACAAATCCTGCAGATTTTTGCCAGTTAATTGTAGAATTCTATTTATAATTTTACAATAAAAGTTCTATTTTTTTAATAATTCATCTATAGATAAAATTACCCTCGAAACATTGTTTTCTTGCGTTACCAAATTACTAAAGCCTTTATTTACAATTAAAACTAATCTTCCAATACTTTTCCTTACGCTAAGCAAAGTAAGCGGGTAAGGGCGGTAAGGGCATTTTATTATGAAAATTTAGGCCTTCTCTATCGTAAGGTATTTAAAAAATATCCGTAAAATCTAGTCGTAATCCTGATATTAAAGTAATGAAAGAGTAATTGTAAAAGGATTGCGTGCAACTTTATTGCTTGTAAGGACAAACACTACAGACTCTTAGTAACAAAAATAATTCAGTCTCTGTATTGCTATTACCTACTGTGAGTATGTTTCAATGTGCAATTATAAAATTTCCGATTCAAACAAAATTACGGTTCAGTGCACACACGAAGGATATTTAAAGGCGTGTCGAAGTCGACAGCTAATTGCAAAGTTATAAATAACAGCGATACCTTTCTTCAGAACACACAATTCATTTAATTACCTAATATTTCCATTCAAGCGATATGGTAAAAACCATATTCGATTAAAAATCTTACTAACAAAATAATTAATAATTAGTAACTATCTATAATAATAACTATAAAAATAATTAATAACTGTCAATAATTCGACGCTCATGAACGTCGACTAATCAATCAGTTCGATTAAATCATTCGAATTACTAATACCAATGTTTTCAAAATTACATAGAATATTAAATGATATAGAATAATCAATACTATATAATTTTTTTAATGGAATTTTTTGATTGTAGTACTATTTGTATTCTGTATGAAAAGTAACTTACTGTGTGTATCATAATGCAAACAAATGACATGGAAATAAAGAAAGATTTAGTTAGACGAACGATTGCTTTTTCTAGAAACAATGTCTATTTTGAAGCCGGCTAGAAGGCCGTTTATGATGTAGGTAACGTTTATGTTAATACACGTGTATATTCTAAGTATCCAGTCAATTAAAAATGTTCAAACATTTGTACATTGAATATTTTCTTTTTATAAATATACACGTATGCGGTACACATTTACTTCTTAACTTATAAATTTTCCCTTATAGAGGCAGGTTATTAGGCGTTTGCTTTCTATAGTTAAATGTGTAACATGCACAGCTTCTACAGTATTGTCTGGATTCGGATCTTATCTATGCATTGCAATATTGTGCAATATCGCCAATACAATACTACATTAATGGCTTCGTGTTGGCCACTTTCCTAGCGAGTCTACATAAACGCCACGGAAACTACTTCCCATTTATAATGCATCTTTCAACAGTGCATCGTATCTTTATGTGTGTATAAATGTATAACTATTCTTTACGGATAATTGATAATTGTTATTTGTCTTCAAATACTGCTTGCTCAAATGTTTGTGTTAATTTTCATTCCTGGAATAGGTACGCTGCCTGCCTTATAGAGCACCATAACCAAAATTTATAAATTAGAAAAATGAAAACAAATAATAATCATATTTTTATTGCTGCAGGGCTGTACTTCTGTATACTTTTTTCTTTATGTAAAACTGTCAATAGCTCCAAGCATTTTTCTATGTCCACTTACGTCTCAGACATTGGGATTACAATATTCTCCTCAGCATCACTCTCGGAATGAGAAGAATTAAGACCATAGTAGGCCACGCAGCGCCAAGTAGTTATAGGCTGTCAGACTTCACACGTCTTACAATTAGAAAACATTATGGAGAATTCCGACTTTTAACTTAGATTATGTTTAGTTATAACAATTAATAAACATAGCAATTGGGCGGAAATTTATAATTGAATGTGATATCACGTTAAGTTATTTCTTCGAAGAGATTGCTAAGATTGTTTTTTAATGGAACATACCCCACAACTATATTCAATAAGACTTTGTAACTTGCACCCGTCACTAAATATATCCACAATTTTAATTGATAAATTATCAGTGATTATATAAATATAGCGCATAAGTTCATCCCATTTAATATACTCTCTTATTTTTTAATCTTCTTCAACAGCAAATGAAATTTCTTTTTATTTTAAGTTTTTTCATTATTCGGCATAAGTCAACTGTTTTAATCTACATCCACCGCGGGCTTAAAATAGGTGAAATAAAGGCTTAAAGTTTAGTCCGAGATTAGAATGGGATTAACAACAATCCTTATAACATATTTATTAAATTGAATTTGTCTAGTACCGGCCTAATATTTGGTGTAAAGTGAACTCCAAGCTCCTAACAATGAGGACAATGTAACTACATATTAATAGTTAATACTACAGCATTTGCTGCAATGACTGACCATAGACCGTTTTCGTTAGATCGTGTTGAACAGTGGAGTGAAAAAAGACCTGATTAGGTACACACGTTTCAAAATATTGTGGGTAATGAATGATAAAGGTCAGAATGTCGAAATGTATTCAAGTAATAAAAAGAATTTATCGAAATGTGCTTCAAAAAAACGATAATATTTTTTGCAAATATTCTTGCAACTGTTTTGTTTTGCTGGTCACAAAAATTAACGACCCCTTGTTTATAGGTTGTTATGTGTGTAATAAAATTATATTAAAGCGTTTCATAAATAGTGTTACGCACGGAGAGGCGAAGCAATTGAGACCAGACACGCACAACGCGTTAATATCATCATTTAATTACGCTATATTCCGCTAAACCACATACTTATTCTAAGCCAGCCTTTCGCCCGTCAATAATATACGAGATGGTCTGCATTATATGATCCTAAGAAGCAACTAAAAGGGAGATCGCATTTTCCTTTGCTTACTTTTACATTAATCGGCTTTGTAGAAAATCCTCGGCACACATTTAAGCCTTTCTATAGATCCTGTGTCATCATCATCATCATCACCAACCCTCTTATCTTTCCACTATTGCCCGCGGATTTCCTTACAGAATGAGAAGAATCCTTTATAATCATGCAAAATGTTTTCCTCGCGTAAGGTAAAACACGGAGAGTTATTTAAGTTATAATTATTTTAGCAATGTTTGTTGTTTTTGACAGTAATGTTAGTAACTTATCTACCTATATACATACATCGTATTACTGGATTAAACTAAGTATCTATAATCGTAAGAGTGAAAATTCCAATCGCGATAAAATTATTTTCTTTACGTTTTTCAAACTCCAAAATATCATGCCGTGCCAACATTACCGACCGTCAATGTGTGAGAGGAATGAATGGAGAGGGTGGACTACGCTTCACCTAAAACAAAGCAGGCAATGTTATTTGATATATTATGAGCTCGGCATGGCGCCACCCTGAAATTAAACAGTCCGTGCAGCACAGTTATTTCTGTTATTAATAATATACGAGTTTCTCTTCACGATGAATTAATATCATCTATTCATAATATATCCCTATATATGTACATACATACATCCTTTCGATCCAAATTAAGAGGAGTGGAAAAACGACATATAAATCGGGTTTTTTTTTGTCGCCATAAGCCCAGTTGTTAAATAGTACCTTACTTTACGGTGCATAAAATGTAGCCTACACATGTTTAACAGGTAAACCAGTATAAGAGAGTATAAGAAGTGTTATAAATAATAAATTATCGTCGAACTTCGAACTTTTATGGCAGTTTGTACTTTGCGGCTTATGCTCTGAAGCTGCTTGCGCTTTGATATTGATAAATATAAAAAAGCTGCACTATGCGTTAGGCTTTAAATGGTCTTTAATCATTCAGGACGGACAAAATATTTTTTATAAATAGAAATTACAGTTAAATGCGGATGTAAGTATTCTGCAATTGATAATAGTCAAAAAACGAAACAGATTAAAAGTACAGTATAAGAGCACCTATCTGGCCGTGCCCTGCACTCTGCCTATCCTGTAAAGAACTTTCGTGATGACATAAATAATAATTAGAGCAGATTGAAATGTGACAATGTCTACGTAAGCAAATGCAACGCAGAGAATTGTGGCACATAAGGCGGGCAATAAATAGCGAATAGTGTCGAGACATGCAAGTGGAGTCTTATAATTGGTGTCTCCGCTGGGACAGGGCCGAGTGGTTGGCACTGGCGGCGGGCGACACGCTGGCGCGACCGCGCCTGGCTGCTTCACTCATTCACATCACTCACAATCGGGGACATGGGCACCCTTGCCGTTGCGGTACAGTTCTCCCTAATAAATAATAATAATTATTATTGTATCATCACACGCCATATCATTTAACGGGAAGGGAAGACCGAGCGCCAAATATAGCCTAACTGACCTTACGACATCCATCAATCCCTGATTAAGGATATATGTAAAATTAATAATAAATAATAATCATAGTCATTATTTGCTCAATAAGTTGCAATACATTATGTGTTGAGTGTAAATGAACCGTCCCCTCTATTTACAATATTTGCGTGCAAATGGCAATAGTACAATTAAGAATTTGTAACTAATAAGAATTAGGCGTAAAACCTTTTAGATTATATCAATATACACGTGCTTACTTCCACAACTGTGACGATATTTTGCGTATAACAATTGCATTTATAAAATATTGGAAATAATATCACTTTCTGCCTATAGTTGATATTTTTAGATTGATTTTGTTGTATTATATATTCGTAAAAAATAAATAACGCCCATTTAATATTCTATAAAGTAACGTACCTAAAGATAACTTTTGATTATGAAGCCGAATGTAGGAATATAAATTTTGATTAGTTAACTATTTACACGAAAATATTAATTTATTTTACCGTAATCATCCAAATAAAGAGAATTTAAATACATAAATAATAATAACTAGTTAAATATTTTTCTAAATACATAAACAACATAACCATGCGCCTTTAGTTTCTCGAAGGAGTAAGCGCTCCCAGATTAACCAATTATGTTATACATCTCATCATGAAAAAAAAACATTAGTAAATAACAAAGTGCCTAAAATGCAATAAAAGATTATTAGAGAAAGGAGGACAATGTATTACTAAAATATAACATAACGCTTGTATTTCCTTGAAGTGTTATGCAGTACGTGTAGTACTCCCACGTTTCACCAGTTATGTTATACTGGGTAAGCCCATTGCCTTATATCGGACAGTATTAGTAATGTAGTAGTATGCATGCAAAATATATTTCGAAGTCTACCCGTGATGTATTTCGTTCGCCCGGAGCCAATTAATCGTCGTCACACGTGTCTCTGGCTGCACATCGTGCGGTAGCTCGTACAGCTCGGAAATATGTACAATAATGTGGCCAAAGTAATCTCGAGATAATTCAGGCTCCCACAATTATCAGTAATAAGCAATTATGTCCATTGCGTGTATAACTGACATATTATTATTTAAAAAATTAACATCATGTAAATTACTTACGTCATGAAATTTATAGCTTACTTTCTTCCTAACAATTTCTGGGAACATTCATTTAACTACAATGTTATGTGCGTGTGATGGGTTAACATGATTGTTGAGCAAGATAGAATACGATATAAATAAATTCTCAATATCTTCATAAAACATAATGTAGGCTACACGTTGTAAAATAAAACAGTTCTGTTGACAAAAAGTAATTTAAGATAAATATACAACGCAAGTCTATAAAGCTACTATAATGTTGGTATTGGAAGGCACGAGATTGATGACGACAGCTCAAAGCTTACCGACTCCAAGATAACGCTGTACTCCAATATTGCGTGACGATATTCCAAGCGAAAATTCAGCAGGTCACGGCCTCTATCCCCTTTACGATATGTGATATTTGTAGCTGGCATCGACAGAACACATTGTGTTGTTGCTCGCAACCGGGTATCAGTTTGTGACGTTCTTATTACAACATTATCTCTTAACGTTTGATTTTATTGACACTGTCTTCAAATGTATTTATCATCATTGTATCAACTTTATGACTGTATCTTTATCTACACTTAAATGTGACTATCTACAAAATAACTCAACTCATATATTCCAGCTCAGAGCTCTAAATCTTAGAGAATTATAATAGATTCAAAAGGGGACAGTTAATTCTAAAGGAAGGATAGATGCTATGCTATATAAAAAGACAGGTCCCTCTTCTGATGTATGTATAACAATATTTCACGGGGTTTTTTGTTATCTTTCGATTATTTATTAAATTAGATAAACAAGAGGAAAATATTTTTTGGCACTAACCAGGAATACTAATGCAATTGAAATGGTTTCTGATTTTGTTGATTTATCTAACTCAAATTACACAAAAATTTATGCAATACTTATTAGAAAAATACGCGCATATATGTAGCTATTTATAATTTTCAGTACAGATAAGAAATCAGAGATAGCGTAATATAATTTGTTATTGTTTTGAATGATAGTAATATAAACAGCTTAAGAACTGATTCAAGACGTCATCATATTATGAAAATCATGATATTCGTAATCATCGTATAAGAAAAACCATAAATGCGTAGCAGCTCTACGCAGCCTACACAGTTCGTAGCTCGAGTTTATTGCCATCGGTAAGGCATTTTTTATCGACCCAGTGATCGCAGTGTCTTTTAGCAGCGATGTAAGATGCGAGAGGCCGCTCACCTGAGCTGCCGAGGACGCGTCTCGTCTCTCCGCCCACTTGTGGCGGTGGCGGAACTGGCAGGGCGTCGCTCACGGAACGTCCGCATATCTTGCACTTTCATGCCGTACCATCATAAAGAACCACAACACGAGCAGACGCGACACGCGAGTCGCATAGTGTATCTCGAGCGGCGCGCAGCGGAGGCGCTAACGGCGCTGGCGGCGGAGAGCGCGGCGCCGCGCGGCACTACTCACTGCTGTCTCCGCGGCGCTCCGCTGCGAGACGGGCGCGGCGCCGCTGCACGCACGCGCCCTGCACGCCCCCGCGCCTCGCGCGCACCCCGTATTCGCCCCTCGCCCTCCGCCCGCGCCCTTACTCACATCTCGCTACTACCTACTTAGATATTATCAATAAAATTATTGTACGACACGAACTCGACCGATAGCCACATGCTGTCAAAATTTATGTTTGCAAACTGAGAGTACAAAATATCGGGAAAAAAAAATTGGGACACATTTTTAATCAGTGCTTTATGAACCTTTACTCTCTCGGATATGAGCAGTCACATGCGTGTAATTTTGTTTACGTTACGTCACGAATAAGGATAAGTCAGAGCACGTGGCAACGTTTGGGAGTTCTAAAGGGAATATTACTATATTATGTTACAGTATAGGTAACGAGATTACCGTACGCTACGCGCGCTGACGTGCTCTGCAGCCGTGAGTGGATGGGTCCAGAATTGATTACTAGTAATAACGTTTAATATACGCATAATTAACTCAAATACACCACAGGCAACCATATGGTCGGTAACAGTAGATGTTCTCAACGGTCGCAAGAATGGTAATTCTAATCATTACGCTCATACAAGGCCATGTTGAATGGTGTGTTGGAAGTCTGAAATATACAGCTAATTTTTACCCACGACTTCGCGTGGAAACCCTAACAATTCCCGTACAAACATTCATTTCTTTATGCGTCTTTTAGAGGTTCATTTGTACAAGTGTATTTCAAAAATCTTGTATTGCTTATTTAGATTTCTCTGATATTTCCATGCAAATTTTAAACTAAATTTATGAATCTAAATATTGTAGAAAGACCCAAACGAACAGAGTTACTTTCAGATTTATAATACAACGACTACCTTACAAAAATGTTATAATATCTGAGTCTGAGGTTTAATGATAATTTCGTAAAACCAAAGCGTTATAATTCATAATTTAATTGAAGAGTGCGTTATGTGCTACGTGATGAAGGAGCAATATAACTTATCCAATCAAAATATTCAATAATATCTTACTGATTGCTCTATTACAACTATTTCTAGTTCATAAGGAAATCGTAGTAAGTATCATTAGTAATAAGAATAGAGAATGTTACACACGGGACTTTTGAAAAGCGTGTTTCATTCTTACTTAAAAATATTCGAATATATATTTATATATACATATATTTGTATAGCCGCGTCTAGCCAAAGCTCTTTTCACTTAAATACTCGTACATGTACGAGTATATCAAATTACTAAAGTCTCCTCTATTTGTTTCATTTGCCCCATGACAATATAATTGTTTAAAAATAAAACTATAGCTTGCCGAGATTCTAAGTCTTTTTCTCATAAAGTGTATGATTCAAACCTGAACAAAATGACGTAGGTACATGAATTACACAAACGACATAAAAATGCGAGGTTATTTTAAACGAAATCTCTGACAGTTTTAAACGACGGAACAATGACGTCTGCATGTTGCACCCGCTATAAAGGTTTTCATGTTACAGTAAATACATTATTATTTGAATGGCACTTTACTTTATCAATTAAATAGTATTAAAACAGTTTAGGAATACGAATATATACGAATTGGAAAGGCCGTATGAAACGGTGATGAATTAAGTTATAACAAGACTAGAACTCAATTGTCATGTGAGATGTATAATCTCTAGAAATTTTTAATGACAAGTAAAATCCGTAGATTAAGTAAGTAAGCAGATGTGTATCCAAGAGATAAAGTAAACTGGTGGTTGTTTTAAAAAAAGCTAAGCTAAAATAGTAACCCCATTTATTTCTAGACGGCCTACATATGTATATCTATAGACTTACTTTACTATAAGCGTCTCCTGTATACGATATAAAATTTAAACTATGATGTAGGTGTATAAATAAGCATTTGGCGAAAATATAGCTATATTTCGTTTCAGTTTGTTGAAGCTACGCCAAGTAACTTTCAATCAAGATTGATCTTCACAATGGGTTTCACGTATAGAATCATGATATTTTCGTAACATAATGAAAACCGTAGGCTTCACGCGTACAATTTCAAGGTAATTTAAATATTATTTATGCCTTTCTATACAAGATTTTAAGAATTCTTTGCATACGGATTACGAAATATTGGAATAAAGAAGACTAATATCATCTGTCATCTATCCGAAGTCTTAAGTTGGCACGCCATTGGCCTACTTAGTCCTTGAATCAAAAATCGAAATCGAATTAACAAAATTGTTGACTTATGGCGTTTCTTTTGCTATAAGTATTTGAAAGTTGGCGGCTGAAGTAGAATACGGTACAGCAAACTACTTACTTGATTATTTCTCTTAATGAAAATTGTGCCCGGATCTTCTTCAATGTTTCTAATATTAAGCTCAATGTTTTTAATAAACAACCATGTAACAATAATTCTCAATGTTAATGCATATATACATATATGTATACGTTATATATGTATATACATATATGCATAATTTGATTTTGCACATTTCAAAAAAGCATCTTTTGCATGTCTCAAAGAAGGTTTAAACAATTTTATTATACCTACAAGAAATTTATATATTGGCTTAAGAATCAAATATTGACCACATTATTGGCCAGTAAAATCCTGAGCCTCCTATAATAAAACTTTTTTTTTTATTAGAAAGAACTATTTTCTTCGTAATAAGATTGAATGTGTAACTGCGTGACGATTAAGCGCTGGCAGGCCTCCAGCTACCAACGCGCGCCGGACCTCGCTGTGACGTCGCTCTTCCGACTCCACAGACCTCCGCTGCACTTTCATAATTCACTTTAAGTAGGATTTTTTTTGTTCAATTCATAAAATATATACGGACTGATGAATGTAGCTCCAGCACGAAAGGTCTGAAAGCATAGAAATATTTGGCACTCGTTGCTCGCTGCCCACGCCGTAAGGGACCTGAATAACGATGAATTGACTATTTTCAATTGATTCGCAACAAAATATTATTTAATGTATTCGGAAAATTTCATACAAGAAACCAAATATTAATTACAAATAGTAATATTTGTAATGTTAAGGACATTAGCGATTTATTTTATCACAGGTTAAAACCTTAAAAAGCGGAAGCTTCTTTTTGACCGTTGATAACTTATCTAAATGTGTTTGAATAACAAAAATTGTATATTCTTAAATGTTTGATACAAAGGTATTCGTTCCCGGCGATTAAATGTATAACTTTATCACGATTAGTAGCTGGCAACTGTCCAGTCGCGGACGCAGATCGGGCTTCGCTGTGACGCAATTTTTCCTATGCCATAGACCCAATACCGTGTATGTCTTAGTATTTTTTAATATTTTTTTCACAAAACCGGTTTCTCACAAATAGCGCTAAAAGTATAAATGTGTTTTATACTCGTAGTAGGCATTGTTTCGTTAAAGAAATAATTGCATTATCTATTATGCGAACATTTATAACTTATTACATTAAAAACAAACTATATTTATTTTTTAAAGCGTTGACATAAAATTCTAAATGGATTTCCATGTCTATTCACCACATCATTTAGATATCACATAATACATTTAATAAGCATTTTTTAATATGAAAATCAAAGTAGGTATGTGTAGGCCATCAGTAGGTAATAGATATTTGAATCGACATTGCAAATAAAGCGGATAGTCTGCTTCCCAAGCTAACAATATCTTTCAAGCGACTAACGTCAATAACAGCCCGCATTGTTCTCACGTACTTGTATTTAATAATACCTACTAATAATTTTATTAATGACTTTTACTAACTGTCCTAAACGAAACTAACAGTCCTATTCCTACAAGCCAGTTCGAAGTCGGTTGTTGTGGAGTTTTATGAACGATACAGTACGAGATAAATTACCATCTCTTCCTACAAGAAACAGCGAGCAATAATTTATTATATGGGTGTTTTATAGGCATGATACATGCAAGTAATTTACTTGAAACACTTGTACTCGTGGTATTTTGTATAGCCTACAAATAAGTACACCTGATCATCTTATCCATAATAAAGGTTTAAAAGGCTGTTATAATAATAGGTACTCGTATATTGAACAAAACGATGGGAAATGCATTTAATAATAAAACAGATACGTTTTTAGTCAAAGCTAAAAGTATAAATGTGTAAGATTGTGTGCATATGGCAAGTTTTGCTTTTAAAAATAAATTTGACATCCCATTATTATCATACAAACACCACTTCAGTGGATATAATACAAACTAGTTCACTCAATGTCGTATATTATAGTGGCCAATAACAGTCGAACTAAAGTATCAATGCAAACTAAGTCTTGACAGAAACTAGCTAACTGAGAATTTTGCAACTGTATCGTAAAATAAATGAATGTTACTAAGTATAAAATACGAGTAAGTACCTACCTATGTGGAAATTTTACCCACACAATTTACATATGTATTACGTGTGTTCACGTCAACATTGGCATAATAAACATTCATATCTCAGCTTTATGGCTGTAGTATAACATGTTTTGGTGTTTGCGCATCTGAAAAATATAGCATATTACCTATACATATTATGTGCACACAGGTGTACAAACGTGTTTAAAAATTGATGATACACATTGTTTTTCTTTGGTTTGTTGTAACCCAGTACTAGCATTAACACAAACCTGAAACAATATAAAAGAACACAAGTAAAAAAGACTATCCATTCCTTGAAAGTAAATACATAAAATACGGATGGTCTAATAAAGGGTTGTTGTGAGGCGCATTATCTTCCGGGAGGGAATCTCCAAGACGGATATGGATCATTAGTTCGTGATTGATCAACGTCTTAGGAGCTGCACAGAACGCTTGCGAACATAATCGTTTACTGGGGAATGTACATATATAATGAAATAATGACGATAGGGAAAAACAATACGAATGTTGATGGATTCAGGTGCCAAGGCAAAGCAAGACTACTATTTTCACCAAATAGGTCAGATACTGACTGATGGGGGAGCCAGAAATCTCCGAAATCGGTGGGCATGTGTAAAGAGAGTGATTAATGTGGAAGAAAGGTAACGTTTGTAAGGATAAAAATAATTTAATGTGGAAGAAACGTCACTTTTGTACGGATAAAAATAATTGGGCACGGGAATCTCTTCGCCTACTGCGGCAGGGGCCTGTTTTATGATATAATTATAACAAATGTATTAGATGTTAGACAGGTTTCGTGGTTGTGCAATAATTCAAGCTTGCGCGCCCATCGATCTACGTGAACGCTGTTTAGAGTTCCTTTGTTAGGCACCTCGTAGGCCATCAGATAAAGTTGCAAATGGTAAATCGCATTTCAAGCTCACCAACTGTTCTATTGCGTCCGTGGTTAAGAAAGCTTTCTGTTAGGGCGTTTGCACACAATGGAAAAGTTAATGTAAAAGTTTTATGCTGACTATAGTTATCAACCCTATAGTACATGTTCGATATCATTTAAATTTTTACTTTTGATATTTTAGTAAATTTAACGTCTACGCTGGATAAAGATACAAAATATTATAACGATGAGGCTGATGATAATCATTGTCAGGCTATTCTCGTCCGTTCCTGGAACTGGCATTTCTTTAAAAGAATGCCGTTGTGTTCGATCTTCAGCTTTTCATTTCGAACCACTGCCAGTGACTTTCAGTTTTGATGGGCGTCCTACGCTACGTTTGCCAAGGCCTAGATCCATTCCAGTAGGTACACTGTTAACGGGTCCGCGATGTAACATAAATAACAGATATTTCTAGCTTGTTTTATATAATAATACTGAGTGTATTTCTTATTGGTTACATGAGTTAATGATATTTACTAAAAAAATTATTAGTGGCCACCCTGCGAAAGCTAGACTACGGACAGCCAAGCCTTGACCAGCTTCGTGCCGCAAGTGATCCAATCTTTATCGCTTCCTATCACACGGTCCCATCGCCACTTGCATTAGCTACGAGACTCATTGAGTCATTTGCTCTAATCGATACGGAAACATACATTATATGTAACATGACTAATCAATTGTAATATGTAATGTATGTATATTGTAATATGTGCGATAAATATTATTCACAGTGCAATATCATCAGACGTAAAAACGCCCCACGTTTACAAAACAATGATGAATTTACATATGTAGGTATATGCACGTTAGATTCCTCTGCTTACCTCATTAGCGATTAAGCATGATGATATAATAATATAAATCGGAGGCTGTCATGAGGAGTGCCGACAGAAGAGAAAACTTAAAACTGTATTTTGAGAATTATATGAAAGCCAGAACTCCAACTAAAGCTGACCACCGGTCTAGACAAAAAGTGTTCAACGCGCCTAAAGAAGTTTTCAGTTGAATAATGAACATTATTACTCTAGTGTAGGTATGAACTTTAAGAATCCTTAAATCAGTAAGGGCTTAACGTTAATTATGATTTTCATTTCATTAGTTGCTAATCATAATCGACCTTTTCCGTCATTTCACTGTTGAACACATGCTTCCGTTGAAATTGACAAGGGTTAAGGCCAAGTTACGCCAAGTTAGACGAGTGCGGGTTAGGTTTATTAATACATACACGAATAAGATCCAACAGACACAGATATAATAGGACTTGATTGATTGTTGCACGGCACATTAACATGGAGCGAGCGGCAATCGATATTTGAACCTTTAGCATTTCGTATCGGCCAGCGAGAACAAACGAAGTTAATTACGTAAATCGACTACGTCTACTACAGGCCGCGGACCAGGCGCATTTACATATGCCATTGTTATTACAAGTAAGTAGGACTTGTTTTGTTTTGAAAATGATTCATTTATTTAAGTTTTCGGTAGTTTGACGCATAATTGCATTCATTGTGTCAGGTATTTATTTGTTCTATAAATTGCCTCCGAAATTGTGAACAGCGCCGCCGCTTAAGACTTTTAAGAGGTCTCCTATTTGCAATTATAATGAAATCTTAGGTAGGTGTTTTTGCAAATGTAAATTAGCAATGGGTAAATGTGAAGTCAATACACGCAACGAACTAGGTCGCCGCTTATTTACCCCTCTTGGCTTCCTAAAGGCGAGCCAGCTCTCGTAATTAACGTTACATAAAGCCATAAACCATGGGTGACGACGGTATTTTGGTAAGTGCAGGCAACGTTCGTTTGCAACTTGGACTATTTCGTAAGAAAGAGGTCACATCGAAAACATTACTTCTCACACAAACCCCCACAAAAGAACATTCTTTTATGTTAAATTATTTCGCGACATTTTACCTTGTATAAGAGTTTCAAATAATCGTGAAAAAAATAAGCAAATGCAATATTTAAGTGCATAAAACGAGTACGTATACTTATAAGTTATAGGTATAGTTAAAAATTATTTGGTATTTTCAAATGTAAGTGTACTCTTTATTTAATACACTGTTTAACAAATGAACACGGTACAAAAAAATATGCGAAAAGTAAAAATATTTACGTGCGCATTCATTGCAATTTGCAGTTACAATATGGGCACTTCATTTTCAGTTTATTTATGCAATTTACGCCGCAGTCTGGCCGACAAGCCTTCATTTCGTTATCGCGGTTGTGTGTCATACATACATTTGCTCAATACTGAAAAAAATATACCTACTGGAGATACGCCTCGTTAAAATATTGAGTAAAAATGCAGTTTTTTTAACACGTATAGAGGCAGTTTTAAGAAGTAAACATAGTTAATGTGCATATTCATTTTGGCATAACGTGGCACGTTAGGTGGTGACCTCACGTGCCACGTACATATATCACCATATAATATACCTAATATTTCTTGGTTTGTGATAACGTATTGTTTTTAGAATTAAAGCGGCATGGGCTAATAGGGTTCCAAGCTCCATTGTAACAGCTCAATACAACCCCACCTACACTATTCACACTACGTGAATACTATAATCAACACTATTTGCTTATTAATTAACACATAATTAGTTAATAAGCAGGTAGCGTTCGTAATAAGATCTTAAAAATGTATGTACCTATACACATACTCGTATGTAGACCTGATGTTTCATTACTGCGAATACTTAGTTGCTGCCTTCACTCCAGAATTATGAATGCCACAAAGTTAAGTCGACTATGACGTCCATTAGACGGGATAAAAATAAATAAATAAACAACGTTATATGTAAGTTAACAGTACCTATTAGGTATATGTATGTAAGTAATATCATGAAGTAACGAAGGAGCGAAAGATCTAACGAACAAATAAACATAAATAAGATTATAATCTTATCTCTCTCTCTTTATAAGATTAAATCGTTGCAGCAATACATGTATTTTATTTCAGTGTAGTCAATTTATACACATTTAAAATATATTATGTATTTTATATTACATTTTCTACAGTATCTACCTACATATTGTTTACTGTATTTAAGATTTCCATAGTCAATCGCCCAGAGTATTATGAAGTCTAAGTTCTTGCGTTATCCAACTGCTATCGAACGCTTCTTTCGCAATTGTAGGGAACGGGAAATTTCAATAATACAACGTGGAAATCCTTGCCATCTGCAGAAGTGAACAGACGCATCATTTGGCTCCTGGTGACAATCAGATTGCCAACAAGCAGAGTAGATATCCGCCCAGATCTGCCAAAGTCCCGCGACCACAGATGGAAGGTCGTGCAGCCAAATGAATCTCATCTAGCTAAAGAGACGAGTTGGCGCGACGTTTTTTGGCGATAGTTCTTAGTTTCTATTGTTGCAGCGCTTGCTACTACTTGAACCCTAAACTGCTAATTAACTTTGCACTACTTAGGCTATTACCTCAAAACAGTTTGAAACCAACGCCAGCGACATTGTAAAGGTAACTTATTGTAATGGCGAAATTGTCAGATAACTTCATGTCCAAGAATACAATCTTGAAGTCTGTATTTTTAATTGGCATGGAACTTTGTGCAATATATAGGATCAATGTAAGAATATGTAAAAATTGACGGAAATAATTTTTCTGAGCAGTGTTGCCAATGTAGGGTTTTTATTTCGTGAGAATATAAACATCATTTTTCTTAGTCAATTTTAATATGTATAATAAATAGTATAATGATTCATTTACAAAGTACAAAAGACATTTTCGAATTACATACGAATATCATCCTTTATTGCAATTAACGTACTATATCATAATGACAAAGAAGTTTTGTGCCAAGCTTCAGCGGTGTAAATACATACCTACTTATAAAGTTATGTGCCTACTTTCAAGCATCTCGCTTATCGACGACGAGCAAAGATTATAAAGTGACGGTACATACATTTTTATATATTTTATGCTAGTGTATTGTACAATAAAATTATACTCTTTTTTAAGTAATTTATTGAAAGATAATTTGTTTTTATATTTTTATACATAGTGAAATTCCTGTACTTATTGTGAGTCTGTTAAAATAATAAAAAAGCTATCATGTTAACATGAATGATGGGTCAGCAATGTTGACAAAGAGCTCTCGTTCATTATCACCACCCCTTTTTATAATTCCATTGTTGAACATAGGTCTCCTCTCAACATGAAAAAGGTTAAGACCATAGTCTGCCACGCTGGCCAAGTGCGTGATGGCTAACTTCACACACGTCACAGAATATTATGGAGAATGCTCAGGAGTACAGGTTTCGAGATGTTTACCCTCAACTTTATAGGCATTTTAATAGTGTGGGGAATATTTATTTAAAAACATTCCCCGTCCAGGTTACAGCACAATCGCCTATCGTTCTTCTCCGATAGTAGGGCGGGCGGCTAAGGGCCGATTTCTTTCACACACGACCCATTTCTGTCAAAACGATGCGAGCAGATATGCGGTGAATGGCAAATTGCAGTTTCTTGTGTCGAGCCCTCCATGGACATGCCTGCCTCGATGAACCTCAGTTTAAAACCTACACGTATTAAGTAAGTACATATACGTAGCCGTAACATATTTATGTAATATTATATTAAAAGTTTTTAATTAAATATATAATACGTAGCAGCAGTGGTAGCCTAGTGGTTAAGAATTCAGCCTCTCATTCCGGGGGTCCTGAGTTCGAATCCATGGCGCGCATCTCTTTATAAAAGTGCGTTTTAAGTTTAAATATCACTTGCTAACGGTGAAGGAAAA
>DWME01002879.1:0-19678 GCA_018244795.1 Parelbella ahira ahira | reverse complement strand
CGTGACGTTTCATCTGTAAAAATTTTACCCTCATGCGCCTAAAGAAGTTTCACTTCAAAAAGCCTTTAAAACACTGAATTTATCTGAAATGAAACGGTAAATGTTGAAACTCTGACGGTAAAATGTTTGTAGGTTCCAGACAAATATGGTGTCACTAGCGATGTGGTGTTAGGCTTTGATGATCTTGACGGTTATGTATCCAGAAATACTCCTTATTTGGGTGCCACAGTGGGACGATGCGCTAACCGTATAGGTGACGCAAGCTTCCAGATAGACGGCGTCAACTACGAACTCGCGAAAAATGCCGGAAAAAACCACCTGCACGGTGGCATTGTTGGATTCGACAAGGTGAGTAGCCAACCAGCCATTTTTATCATCTATCGTTTTACTGAATGAGAAAGTTTGAGATTGTGTCATTGTGTAAGCAAGCTATGCTATGCTTATGGGGTAAATAAATTCTTCTTTCTTTTTTTCACAATGCCAAATGATGTAACAATACCTTTAAAGAACCGTCTATTATATTAACTAAAAATATGTAGGTAGGCATAGGTATAGATAAAGGTTATAAATATAATGTGGCTAATAGAAAGAGCTGTTTTTTTCTAAGGCAGAGAGAGAGTGGGAAAGCCTGATGTGGGAAGGCATGGAGAGCCCTCACGAACAAAACGACTTTATTGGTCACGACCCTCAGTCATGAGGATACGATTAAGAAAAAGATGATAATTATTAGATGCTTTTTAACTGGGTGGTCTTCTGAAGATTGTTTCAAAATCGTCACTGACAATTCAAGTGAATTATTTTGTTCGTTCTTATTTTTTTGCTATTTCTTGTACCCTATGTAGTATTTTTAAATGCTTCTTATTCTGGTTTCTTGCAGAGAATCTGCTTAAACTAAAATGCTGTGGGTACGTTTTCCCACAATAACCTAATAAAAAACCTTAAGAATATAATGCCGAATATTTATTTTTAGGTGAACTGGACAAGCGTTGTCGATGAGAATAAAGTAATATTTAGCTCTCTATCAAAAGACGGCGAGGAAGGGTATCCTGGTGATCTGGTCACGAGTGTCATTTATGAGGTGAAAGACAACGATACTCTGTACGTTGAATTCGTAGCAACAACGACAAAGAAAACTGTGGTGAACTTGACCAATCATTCTTACTTCAACTTGGCTGGTCACGACAACGGCGCCGAGGAATTGTACAATCATGTTATCACCATTAATGCCGATAAGTAAGACGTTTCAACGTTTTATATTATATTAGTGTATAATGTTTCTGTTGTTTTAAACAGAGAGGGCGCTGTACTTTTAGTCATACTAATTCATCACTGTCATCTTCAACGCTTTTATTGTTCTACTGTAGGACACAAATATACCCTTGGGATGATAAGAGGAGAAAGCCTTATTCTGCCACGCTAACCAAGTGTGTATTAGCTATTAACAGGCGGATTAATTTTTAGTAATAATCCTTTGAGTACATAAATTCTTAAAACGATTAGAGGAAAATTAGCGTACATTTTAGCAAATCTATAGAAAGTCTATGTTATTGAAAACGCCATATTAAAGAAAGAAGTTTTGATAGGTACCTTAAAAATTATAATAGTTATCTTTGTAGACGTCATTTTTGCGATTTGTATGATCCGTAGCTCTACATATTTGACTTGAACGTAGATTTCTGGCTGCAGTGTGACTGTAATTTAGGATTCTATTCGTTTCTTCTAAGCTGAATGATTGAAGCAGGTAGATTTGCATCCATAAAATATGAAGATCTGGTGATTAACTTTTAGCAGGTGTCTTTTTTCAGAATTGCATAAAAAATTGGTATTTGAGTGGACATTGAAGTCAATTTCTCGTATTAAAGTATATCCATTAAGTTTGCTAGAGCTTGTGACATATTTTTCAGAATAACTGAAACGACATCAGAATCAATACCGACCGGTAAACTCTTGCCAGTGGGCGGCACGCCTTACGACTTGCGGACACCGAAACGTTTGGGCGATTTAATGCCCATTACCTTGTATGATGACAACTACTGTGTATCTACTCATGGGAATGAGGTAAATTCTGGATACATGCAGGAAAGACTATAGTAGTCATCAGGATTTATGAGTGATTATAATCTTACATAAATCTGTATCTAATATCGTAGGTCGTACATAAGTGGGAATGAAGTTTTACTGAATAAGAACCACTGGCATGTTAGGGAGAGATAGTTACGTTTTAGATAAGAGCTCGGGATAACAGAGAGTAAACAATAGTCTAAGCAAAAAAGGCTGTAAGTCTTATTATATTTATACCATCAGGTCATATCTTAGAGTAACGGAAGTATACTTGTATTGATAAAATGAATACATTTTGAGCATGAAATCCAACAATGCTGTGTGGCATATTCCTGGCATATACCCATTTACTTCATACAACATACCATAGCTGTTATTTTTCATTTGCAGATACATGATAAAGCGATAAAAATGTTTACTTTGCAGAGTATCAACTTTGTTTCCCGAGTTCACCATCCAACGTCAGGGCGCTATTTGGAGGTTTATAGCGATCAGCCAGGAGTGCAGCTTTATACTTCAAATTTCCTCCCAGAACCTGGTCAGCCAGCCCTTGTAGGTAAGGGCGGATCAGGATACAGACTGCACGGTGCCTTGTGCTTGGAAACTCAAAAGTTCCCAGATGCTGTTCATCATCCTAAGTTCCTCAGCAGTATGTTGTTGCCAGGACAGGTGTACAGACATCGCGTGTTATATTCTTTTGGTGTGAATGAGGTTGAGAAAACTACAGTTGTCAATGTTTAATTTGAAGAAGATTATATTCACACGTTGATATTATTATGTCGTTTCATTTATATAATGTATTCCTTTGTCGTCACAGCTTACGTAAACAAAGTACAGCAAAGTTTTATCAGAGTTCACAAGTCACTATCAGAAGACAATTCTAAACTATACGCATAAATATTTTGTACAGTTCCAAGTCTCGATGAATATTTTTAGTGTTCTCAAGATTATCTTCTCGCGAAAATATTATATTATGTTACCTATCAATTAATTTTATAAAAAATTAAAACCATAAATATATTGTAATATCATGCTTGTAATCCCCGAAGGGGTAGACCTAGCAGTGTATACACATCTACGTTTCACCAGTTTATAAAGGCCCAGGACCACAAGAAGTGGCGCCGTTCGGGGAAGGCCTATGTCCAGCAGTGGACATCTAGAGGCTGATGATGATGGTTAGAAGTGAAATTAATTAAAAAGATCATATCTAATGAGATATATTTATTAATGAATAAATGCGTTAGTATCTTACTAATTGTGACAACTTGAATAAAAAATTAGTTTCAATTAAAGGCACACCTACTTTTAATAGAACAGCAATAAAAATAAAATCAGTACATGGACAATTTAATGGCAATTATGGCTCTTGTTGTGTACATGATACAGACTTCAAAAAAGTAGTACTAATGTTAAATTTATTACTAATTTTTTGACATCCGTATCACTGTCCATTCTTTTGTATACTTATTAGACATCAGTTAACGATTTAAAGTTTTTTTTTTCAATGACAATAATTTACGGAGGTCAAATATAGGTTATTTTTGGCGGGTATACGTCTCATATGTATACCTAGTATCGCACAACTATGTAATAAGTAAATAGGTATAAGATAGTTTTGCTCGTGTTATGATTAAATGAACGTGTTATTTGAAACCACAAACGCAGCTACGACTATGTGATACGATAAAAATAGCGGTAAGTCATCAATTGTTTTTGTCAGTGCATACAGTAAACACTGATAGCCGTGACCTTAGTTATCAAACCGTTGGCCAAAATGCATATATATCTGTGGGTGTGAAGACACACACAAAGATTTGAGGCAATACGAAATAGACCTTCATTTGACATACGCGCGTTCCGGAAGGACAACATATTGCTGTTGCCACAAACCGCGGTCTATGGAAATGGAACCAGTGCTAAAAACGTATAGGAATTGGGACACACAATTCTATGGATACCAGAGGATAGTACGATGTTTCTGATGCCTTTGATATGAACAAAGATATGATTTATGAATACACACGAAAGAAACCTTCGTAAATATTGTAGAGCCTTTGGTAGGTTATTGTCTTACGTCATCTAACCATTTCTCCAAAATAAATAAAACAACTTTATTTTTGTAGAACTTTATTCAGAGCACGAGGCTATCCCTATAGACAGTGTTCAAAACCGTTCTCGCTTTGCGCCTGTCCGTTCTCGCCCGGGGCCTGGCCGTTCTCCCTGCCCGTGTCGCCCCAGGCCACGTTGAGGTCGCGCTTCATGCAGTCATCCAGCGGCGGGATCAGCGAACGTGGCAGTAAGAACGTTGACAGATTAAATAAATCCAGAAACACTTTGTAGCGGTCACTAGGAAAAAACGAACATATATGTATGTAACAATAAGGATAGTGAGTGATTTTTTTCTATTGTTCCTCTGTTAGAAGCGGAACTGCTCTTATAATGGTTTATGACCTTAGTCTGATACAAACACTAAATGTAAGTCGGCAGCCCTCACACGCATTAGAGAATGTTTTTAAGAACTTAAAAGTGTGTGGCTTTCTGATAATTCCTGTCAATGTTGTAGTGAGTAATGTTGAGTCTTAAAGTTGCAGGTAGATTTGTACGACCGAAGTACGTTCCAGAAGTACTGGCCATTTGAATCCCAAAAACTCAAAGTTAGAGACGAGTATAAACTATAAAACCACTAGTTTCTCTATTATACAATCTAAATTATAAACCAAATAGACTAAAACAACCTTCGTTACTCATAATCTAGAAATTTAAACTTTTATATTATTAATTCATGTTGCCTACCTCAGCGTAGACCGCAGATACTGATACCCTGAGGAGCCGCCGGTGCCCAGCTGCTGCGAGCCGATCATACGTTGCACCATTATCACGTGGTTATCTGGTACATGGACAGGCGTTTTGGAATCAGGAAGCAACGAAGACGATCATAATATCATACTAAATATCTTGGTACATCGCCACAGAAGGCCATCTGGTTCCAGATTAGATGACTATATATACTTCTATAGATAGAAAAGATACTTATGCTCATTGTACAGTACAAATGTTTGTCAGACTCAAGAGTCAAGAATTAATGAACCAACGGACTCGTCAAGAAATGTGGTATAGAATTTGTAAATTCACAATTATTAATTAGTATCCGTATTCGAAATTTAACAAAATGATTACCACAATAAGCTGTTACAGTAACGAAAATTAGAATAGTATGTATTAATATTTTTGCCAACGTAAAAATTTGCAATTTTGCAATTATTGATCTTCTTACTGTATCTGTACTTCACGTAATCATGTTGAATGGTAATTATGTTGAATGTCGAGCGTTTGAATGTTGGGAACTACAGGAATTAGGACAAATCTATTTCTAGTACAACGACCTCGTTGTTCTTCGATCTGTGTATCGCTAATGGTCTCTTATATGTTAGGGAAATTTACGGTATTTGAACTATCATCATCATCGTCATCATTATCATTATAACCATCATTATAATCATCGTTATCATCATTCATCGTCATCTTAAATTGTCATCGACTCTTTTCATCATTATAGTATTGGAATGAGGACCTTTTAAAATAAAGAAAATTTTCTATAGACTACCAAGCTGGTCTATTGTGGGTTGGCAGCCTTACCACTTACAATTTGACTGTATGAAGTAATTCCGGCTAAAATGTTGCTAAATGCTATCTTGGAATATTTAAAATTTTAAAGAGTAATCTTAGAGTCGGGTGATACGGTAGCCTATCGCAAAGCTAAAATAAATTAGGAATTGCCCAAGCTTCTTTATGGTCGATTGTAAGTAGCAAACATTTTCCAGTCCTACCACGATTTGGTGATTACGTTAATTAATGGATGTTAAGTGGAAAAAAGCCACTAAGTGGCTGGCCGTGGTTGGATGCGAAGAGCTGAAGATCGAGCTCAGTGGCGTGCCATTGGAGAGGCCTATGTCCAGAAGTGGACGGGAGTAGGCTGATATGATGATGATGATGAATGGATGTTAATTTTCTTAATATACATTTGGCCCTTATCATAGATCTCGAGACCATGACTTTCGGTACAATAATCTTGGCACTACCTATAATCTGCTCCAAACATAAGACAGATCCTACATAGATTTGACTGTCGATATCCACGGATTTGAGATGACCGCTTCAATTGACCAAATTGAAGAGCTGAGCAAATTCTTGAGCACCTTCACAATTGCGACGATAATGGTTCGATAATGGCGATAAAAAAAGCCTCGCCAAAGTAATAGTACAGCTAAGAAGTGCTACAATTACGACTTGCTACAGGTGAGAAGTGATACAGGTGAGAAGTGATACAGGTGAGAAGGGATACAGGTGAGAAGTGCTACAAGAAAAAAAATGCTATAGCTAAAAAGTTCTATAGCTAAGACTTGCTACATGTAAGAGTACACTTCTTAAGTGTAGCAGCTACAGGGATGAAGTGCTACGATTATTACGCATAAAACTTACATCGCCATTTGGTGATAAGGCTGTCCATATCCATGAGTATGGTGAGCAGTTGATGTGGCTGGGAGAACCGCGGCTCGTCGCGGTAGAATGTTATCATGATGGCTCCCTGCAACGCTTTGTAGGATAATCTGGGAAGAAATATTCAGAAAATACTCAACATCGAGCTTAAATTAACAAAGAGAAGAGTAATGTAGATTTGAAAATGCATAACGTATTGATATCGTTTTAATTTCAAAGCTAACATAAAATAATTTAGTTAAAATTCTACGCCTTACTAACGTTCCATGTAATAATGTAATATTACTTTGGTGGTATCGATGGCATTAATTAATAGAACGTTTCTAGAAGTAAATACTGAAGAAATTATGAACGTCATGGCAAAAGAATTACACAAAAATCGCAAAGGTGTGCTAAATAATATATTTATGTACCTATTTGTTTCTGTGAAAAGCTTACGGTAGATATCAAACTACACGAATTTCACAATTATTTCGTAATTTTTACGCAATTTTTTTGGGATAAATCATAATACCTCCTCTCTCCTCGAGAACGAAGAGCATCATGGACGGTGGGATCAAAAATGGAGCGGTATATTTCCCGTCGGTTCTCCGCGTCCTGGAGCCGATGACGGCGAACAACTTCGTTGGGTTCCCGCTGCGACACAAACGATTAAGTGGAAATTTTAATTAAAGCGTGTATTTATTATCTTAGACATGAACAATAGATTTCTTTGCAATTTTCGGGGTCCGTTAAGAAAAGGAAGATAGCGGAAAGGTACAATTATTAAATGAAAGTCAATGTATTTGGCTAACGTGACACTCTTAAGCCTTCTTAATGTTGTAGGTGTCGAGGCAATCAATACATAAATTGGTCTTCTATTATCTTCTTGTCACTCAATATTAGTAGTTTTAAGAATTTTAATTACGCCTCTATTCTTGTCAACTTTAATTCAATTTTCTATGTTATCTCCGACTATGGATCCCGAACTCGACACAATACCATTACTGTTATTTTCTAGTCGATTTATGTTAGAATCAACGACATTTAGGATGTTTAAGAATTTTCGCCACTACTTTAGAACATTGCTAGAAACCATTTGTCTTTAATTACACCACAAAAACCCTACCGTAGCTTCATCGATGTCTTCCTTGATCATCTTTGTAACCGCCGCCTGGAACTTGCCCCAAAAGTTGAACCCGTACGTGTTCAGACCTGGGGTTCTTTCCAGCCATCGATCGATTAGCGCCAGGAGTGCTGGCTCTTCCTCTGATCTGGGAGAGTATTGGAACATTTAAGAGTTTTAATTTAACGTAGTATAAATCCGAATTTTTGATCGCATTTCATTCGTACACGTTATTGAAGTAAATTTAATTAAACCACATATCAGATCCAGCAGTGTAGGATTTCAATCTAGGTAAAAGTGCAGTAAATTTTCAGTATACCATTCATGTATTCAAATTCTTGAATGGATGTATCAATGTATGAGATGCATTCATACTATAGACGGTCTGATACGGAAGATGCCTGAATCAGTACATCTATTTATTTATACTGCATTAATTCCTATAACGCAATAGGCTTCATCGATTTGTAAGGAGATATCCTAATGTCGGAAATATGGGTTATGTACGTTTATTGAACCTAACAAAACATCCAAATCATTACTTACTTACGTAACGCTTCCATAGCTTCTGGGTCGTCTCCGAATACAGTCTGATAGTTTTGATTGTACTTAACGCGCAAGGCCTGTTTGAGCCCTAACTGAAAACAATCGAAATCAAAAACTGGTTACATTTTCTGGAATATTCTTGTGTTCCATATGGTTGTTTGTATATTTTGTTATGTGACTGTAATCCAAATGTATTTTAGAATATTATACTATCCTTAGAATTAGAAATCTTCACTTTAAGCAAGTAGGAAAAATTTCCCCTTGATCCGATGATCAAACAATCCGAAGACCGCGAAAAATCGCTGGATTACGAAAGCCTAAGTCGGGCGGATTGGCGTTGAATAGACAAACGTTTCATCCACTGATGAATAGACTTTAGACTAACGTACATCATTATTCAGGTTTCAATACCTACACACAATAATGTTACCTTATTTTCAAGTAGTCGAAATTGTAAGCTCTGGAACCCTGATGCAGGTCGAAGGTAGTTCCTGAAGTCCATAAAGTCTAGGGGAGTCATGGTTTCCAAGATCATGACTTGGTCTACCAGTAACTGTAAATAAGAATAATATAGCACTTATATATATATCTTACTTTTTTTCTCTCATTTAACCTGTCAAACATACGGACCACCTGATGTAAGTGGTCACCGTTGCATATGGATTGGTACAACATTTGAGAAGTTCTATATATTTTGCGTAAACTATCTGTTTTAGTATTTGTATATCACGGTGCGGTAGTAAAGAATATTGTGACACGGTGTGTTAAGGTTAGATTAATTTAGCCATTAAAGAACAATTGTTCAATTGTTCAAACATGATTGAAAATAAGTAATGAAAAATTACAAATAGTTTTGACTTTGTAAGGTCCAAGAATTGTATAGGTTAGGTTAGGTTAGGTTTAAATGACTGCCAACTCCCTTTTCTTGCCAATTTTCCTTACCAAGTATCTCTTACAAGATTTGTCATATTAAAAGTAGGCAACAAGTTCGGTTAATTTTAAAGCGAAATCCATAACTTTTCCATGCTCTTAGAAATCAAGGTGGGAACATTTTCAAGAGCTCCTAAATATTGATTCAAATTAAACCAATTCGGATTGTCTTACAGAAAAACGTTCGGGTCAATTTTATAAAGGAAGTGAATGTCTACAGCAAATTTTATAATGTAATCATAATAACTTCTGAAGTGGCGTTATGTGAGACGGAAATGGTCAGCTCAGTTGTGACGCAACAATAAATTCTGATATCGTGAAATTCGATACACGATAACGGCGACTTTAAAACTGTAATTTAAGAACACGGGTCGTAAAATAGCAGAGATTTTGCAGGTTTTCATACCTAAATTATAAGGTTTAACAAAAAAGTCAATGTCATTCATAATATAGGTAATAGCTCTTCTGTATGACCCCCAAGACGTTGGTAGAGCCATCTAATACACTACCACGATTCCCCTTTTATGTAATACATCCCACCATAAAAAAGGACAATAGACAAAAATTCACCAGGCACTAATCCAGATTCCGAGCTATTAATAGAAATTTCAAGTTGGAAAGCCCCACTAGTGTCCAGGACGGGGATCGAAAACGGATCAATTAATCGCCAGTTGTGCTTGTAACCACACAACCAACGAGGCAGTCCTTTTATTGTTTTCCTATATCATTACTCCGCGATAAAAGCACACGCACGGTATCTGCGAACGTCACCAGTTCGAGCTGGCTCGTTGATAAAAAGTGATGCGACGCTGTCAGGTCAAACGTCACGGTCCAAGTTATCATCTGCGTAACTAACTCTTCGGTCAGTGTAACGTAAAAATCTACGGCATTAGGAAATCGAAATGTTTTACGCATTTGTTACAGCAATTTTATATACTGAACTTCTACGATCTTTTTCTTCTTTATTTAATGTAAGTAAGATGTGTGTAGGATAAATACGTGAAATGGGCAGGCATAGAGATATTTAGCACTTGATGTTCGGGGCACTCTGTCCACATCTTAAGTACGTCCGTATTGATATAATAATAATAGCCGTTGTCTTCTGCTTAACTGGTGAAACGTGGGAGTGTACTACACTCCTCTGGCTACCCCGTCGGGGATTACAGGTGTGATGTTACGTCTTCTGCTTCATTCTTAGGAAGTTCAGCAAATATTATGAGAAGTTCTACATATTTTTGATGCTGTTGTCTGAGTAGGAGACACGTACTTTTGCCAAAACTCGCGCACGTCTTAGTTACGTATAGAACCTCATTGGGTCCAGTTGATACAATCGTACCAAGTCTAGAAACGAAACATGGCAAAAAACAAGTTACATTTAAACATGCGCGGTCAATCTAAAAACATGAGACGCTTATGAACATTTTGTGTGTTAATTTTAACGAATCTTTACTTCGCATCGGACTATCGTCACACTTGATTGATAGCACAATGCACATCATGTATATCAACTTAGCGATACAAACGTTATTTATGTTTAAACGATGTAATGTGAACCATGATATATTAGCTTGGGCAAGAAACAGTTGAAATATTAACAGTGTCAAGTTATAGCCTATAAAATATTAGTGACCTGACTGTATTATCCTATTTGTATCGACCAATTAGTCAATCGACATAGAGTACCTAATAGTTAATTAACTAACTTATTACTTAGATAAATACTTATCAGAAATATGGTTTCTAATTACGTTTCCACATACCTTTAGTATTAACACAACTCTGTTGAGCCTTTTCAGTATCTCCATAGTGTGACTCTCGTCCAGACCCTCGACGTCCAATAGAGATCTGACCGAATCTACTTCGAATATTATCTGCTTGAACCATAATTCGTATGCTGAAATGTGTATATATAATTAAATGTATAGGTATGTGTATGTAAAGGTAAATATGTACTTATATTTACGTAAAAAAAGGGCATGGACAAAGGTAAATCATGATAAGTGACAATTTACATACTTACATAAAAGAACGTCAGAAAATGAAGAATCTTTAAACCGAATGTCGAAAATGAATAATAATGGTTATGCTTTAAAAGGAACATTGAATATAAATTTGTGGAAACGTTTTTTTAAAACGTAGTTTTAAAAACTACATTGACTTCAAATTATTGAATTATTACCTTCTCTAACAACTCCTCTTTAAGACGTAGGATGTATCTCAGAGATACAAACAAAATAATATATAGGTACTTAACAAACAAGTTCCAATTTATTTCCCCGTAACAAATAAAAGCTAACCTCGATACTACTGTTATTAAAATAACTTTGTTTCACTGTCTACCTTCTATTCTTTAAATTTAGTGTGTTTTTTTATAAAAATTTAGCAAACTTGTTAGGTATACGGTCTGTCAAATGGGTAAGAGGTCACCGTCACAATGCTTACATGCAGCTATTCTCCATTAAACCATTTATAAACGGTCCGTCTAAATGTCCTTCCAAGAACCTTGAACTATATCATGAATTGTTTTATCTAAAAAACCTGCATTTTATATACTAATTGATCTAATCGTGTAGATCGTTGCAATCGTTATTACATGCATTGTCAAAAATGGACCTGTAGATTTAATCAATATTTTATCGATTGATCTTATCAATATAATCGATTACGTTTGGTACGCTGAACTATATTTCTAGAAATTCTTGACACAAACTGGTTTTTAATTTTTTTTTATACAATTAATGTGTAGTATTTAAGCAATGTGCGATTTATAAACAAACAAATTATGTTAGGGAATCATTGCGTAGAGATGCGAAGGTCAGCAAACCTTTGACACATAGGATGATTCGTTGACAGTTTTGTTATGATTCGGATGGTATGTGTCATTGTGACAATTGTTACGAAACGTAATTTATTTGATAATATATTATTTTTCTCAAAATATAAATAGAGATAAAACATAGCCAGCGCAATAGCTATTTATCAAAATATAAATTAAGTGATCGTTTTAACTCATGCGTGATTTTGTTGACATAGCTTTCTACTTCTTTGGATGTCTACTTAGGATAGCTTCGTTTACTTAGGATGGATCACAACCTAATCGGACCAACGTAAAAACGTTAAAATAAAATAATTAAAATAAATTGCATCAATCAGCTGGTTCATAATTTATATAAATATATATATATAAACGAAGAATAAGAAACATTACATGGGAGACTCAGCGATACTGTTTGATGGTCGATGTGATTTGTGAAAATTGAGCATACAATGATAAGGCCGGGAGTACGATTCCGATATGAAATAGTTAGCGATATTTTTCCATTCCCAATGTAATAAGAGCATAATGCGATATTAAATATAAGCACTTATATACTTATATGCATAATAAGAGTCATAGTGACTATATTATTATCTATAATTATAGTGATGGTTCACCATAGATCAAGACAATTTTCGTAAAATTCATATGAAAAAATTTTCAAACTTGTTACTCAACTTGTTACTCAACTTTAGATCGAATCTAAAACCTCCAATGTCAGTATTACGGTTATTTGATAACAAAAATATTTAATTTATGTAGCAATAGGCTAAGTTTGACTGCATCAGAACTATCGTAGAAGCTATCTAAGACAGATTTTCGCTTCTGCGATACCGGTGTTGTAGTATAAGTACATACAGTACAAAAATACGAAAGACAATTTCTTACTCTTTATTTCTTCTACACTCAAACTTTACTGCATTTGATTCGAACTTACCTTGATGGGTAACAATGAAAAGATGTTCATCATGCACTGGTTTTGAAGATTCTGCACTTAGCATCCTTTGGGACGCGAGCAGTTTGTCCAACATCAAGTATTCTCCGTACAGCATACCAGCTTCGTTGCCCAGGTGATTGCCCTCCTGACCCATGGAGTCATCCATCACCGATCTAGAAATAAAACGAGGACAATATTAAAATAACGGCTTTAGGAAAATTTATTCATTATTAGTATATAACTTGATAGATAAAATAGATAGATTGATTGTTTGATTAGCTTGATTAATCGATTAATCGATTGATATTTTGACAGACTTACCGATATATCGCGTTATATACAAGTACATAAAATGGCAGGTGATTAATTTAAATAAATTAATATAAAGTCATCTGATCCTAAAAAGCCAAACCCTGTATCACACTGATATAAAAAAGATAAACAATTATATATGTATATGACCCAGTATTTGTATAGATAATTTAAGATCTTGATATAGAACAAGCATTTATCGATGGTGATTATCCAAATATTTGTCTAGAATGTGAGCCCAGTGGCCCACCATCATCAATCATCGATCTGGCCCAGAATCAATAGTATGTTTAGCAGAACACCGATGAATACAATGTTTTATTTTCACACGCGACACATTGGTGATTACATGTGGTAATTAATATCAGAAGATATTTGTCAAATCTCATCCCAATTTGAAGATAGCATGTCGCAAATCCATTCATAGTTCGCGTTAAATAACAGCTAAACTATCAACAGTATTTTCTAATTAAACGCAATTTAACAACCTTTATCGTTAAATAATATGGATACCAAGCAGTATAACGGATGAAGATGTCCATTACACGAACAAGTTTGCCCACGATAAATGTGACATAGGTACCTCTGTCGTATGAGAACAAAAACTTGCTTTTGCGTGGACACTGATAAAAAGGTTTCTTCTCTGTACAGTTATGTTCAGAATACAATTAAACCTTTATGCCCACGCTGTTTTTTATTTCTGTCATATATGCATATATATATATATTAAAGATAATAGAGGTAACATAACGACAATGCAATGCAAATTCTGTTTTATTTTTAAGATAATTGTGAAAACTCAGCAATTTCTAGTAATGACACGGAGTCTGATCTGCCCGGTGTTTGGCAATAGGCACTCGCTTAGACAGTTAATCAATGGTGAGAGGTAAACGTAACTCATGAAAAGATGGTCTTCGGGGCTTCGGGTAGAGAGGTTCTCGGGACCCGGAATCCTCACGCAGCGCTGTTAGCATCGCAGCGTGGGACAATCCAATCCATCCACCCAGAGAGAGTGTACTACACTCCTCTGCGTACCTCACCGGGGGTTATAGGCGTGATGTTTCGATAATTAATTACATATACGTGTAAATAGACTTGTAAATATCTCCATTACCATATTATGTCGCGATTACGTAAAATATGTCAATAGTTTATTGAATCAATAACTTATTAACTCTAACAACATTAATTGGCAAAAGGAAATATTAAACATACATTGATCTTAAGCTTATCTTTAATAATTAATATATTACGTTTGTGATATTATGTTGTTTTGGTCGGATACAGGATTTCTTTAATCGACCGATAACCTAATATTGCTCTAATCTATTATACTTCTGTAAAAGTCTGTAAATAGTTTAAATAATTAATAATATAATAATAGTTACAATCGTCAACCCTTTTATCTTTTCTCTTTTGGTCAGTATGCTACGCTAGCCAGATGCGGGCTGGCAGACTTCACACACCTTGGAGAACACAAGGAGAACTGTAAGATATGGAGGTTTTCTCAAGATGCCTTTCTTCATTGTTCAAGCCAGTGACATTAAATTTTAAAACGTATATTTTTGAATCCCATGATCCCCGAAACGGGAGGCCATATTTTAAAAAACTAAGGTACCACTACTAAAAGTTACAATATTATCGACAATAAAATTAAGGTATATCGATGCTTTAATGCTTGAGGATTCATAAATATATGAGTATTTATTTATTTATTTATTAAACGTCATTGCATGTAAACGTCATGTATGTTTCAATCAGTCGCTAAATATACTAACTCGATAACTGTCTTGCATGTAATATGTTTAGCGTCTTATTATCAGCGAACCCAGTTATGTGTGACCAATTGTGACCGTAATGTTTCGCGTGAATGAATGTTTTGAATACGTTAGCCTTTAATAAAAACATTACATGGCTTTAAAAAGTCTCAATTTTTTTTATCTGTGTACATAGTCCTCAAAAAGAGATATTTATGAATATATCTGAGACATAATTTTTTTTATTTTTATTATATTATTATACCTTTTATTACATATTTTATTATAATATTATCATATATTTTATTTATTTACATCGTCCAAATTAAGCGGATTTTACAATGAAAATTATGTTGTCTACACGTAATTAGGTTACACCGGTTGTACGGTTATTATTAGAACAAATATACAAATACATATTATATATTATTAAATATATTATTAGAACAAATAGAGTACAAATAAATTGCTACGCCTAGAGATTTTATGCACACACTACCCTAAATTAAGAAATTATGATTATTAAATCGTTACGCCAAATCCCTTATGGGGTAGATAGAAGGCACTGAGTGCCAAATATCTCTGTCCCTACATGAAATAAAATCATTTTTAATAAGGAGTAATAATAGTAATAAATATAAATATGATTATGTACCGTGTACAACATAATATGGTTTAATAGAAATTCTGACGACTTATTCATCACAACCAGTTCTAATGTACGAATATGTACGTAACATAATATGATCAATTGTGTGGTTAAAATATTCTTCCAAAACTTTTTGTAGCTATATATAACATTTATGAGGTATCTTCTAGATTTAAATCTTCAACAAGAAAGCGTAAAAATCCAATAAAAAACAAGAACAATTAAAACAAGAGACTTTTGTTTACTTCACCTTAAAGGATTTATAACTCAACCATTGTGCAACGGCTAGCCAAAAAAAAGTTAACGTTACAGTATCCATTTCCCGCCAAAAAAGTTTTGCTTTTATTTTTTTGTGTTCCAAGGAAGCGGCTGCGGTATTTTTTTTAAGCTAGCCGTTAGAACAACTTGAACAAAAACAACGTTCTTAAACAATTTGTGTGCCTGGTTTATTGAACTTTTTTTCCCATACACGCATACGTTTTGTCATATATATTTTGTATATTTAATTATTTAGCTTCTTATACTTAATTTACAGTCATATAATATTTATCATCTGATAACAACATCAGAATACACGGTGTACTATTAAAAGTTAATTCATAAGTCTGCAGGTAGGGAACAGGTATTGCCATATGTAATTTAAACCTTTTTGCTTTGCGTACCACAGTATTAATTTTACTAGTACTAACGATGTAATGTCGCGTACCTTAGTCATCTTGTTCAACTGGTTTTTGTACTTTTCGATTATCGAGAGCAGTAATTATCGGTGAGTAGGTAATTTTTCAACATCAAAAAAATAACGGTTCAGTCTTTACGTCATAATTTACAACATTTATGAAATTGAAATATAAAAATATGTATTTCAATTTGACATAATAAATTATTCTTTTTTAGGTAGATATGTTTATGGTGATAATAAAATAACACACATTATTTCATTTCAATAAAATAGGTTAGTTAACGTGATGGTTTTGCAATTTTATATCATTTTTATATTAGGTACTTCAATAATACAGAAATTTCGAGTATTTATCGATTATATTATAAAAAAATCAAAATGTTTATTTATATTTTTAATTTTGCGAGAGGAAATTGTTCCGAAAGATTTGTAGGACAAATAAAAAATTTACTCACCGCATAGGACAAGCCATTTTAAAAATAATTTGAAGACAAACTTAAGATTAATATTTATTCCCGCGCGTAAGGTAGCGCTGCATACGCGCTATCTCGTTGCCTTTCAGATTGATACTGCCGAATACCGTAGCGTTTACAATTTTAACGATAGAGGCATACATAAACTACTGCTGCAAACAGTTCGAGTCCATTACATCATTCTCTTTTCTTGTTGTTCAGCTTATATTCGCTAGATCTATACTAAAATATATTTGTGGATTTATCGTACACAATAACCAGATAAATAACACCGGGGAATAAGAAAGTTTTAAACATACTGATTTAACGTGAGCATTCGTAAATTTAGGTACATGTATTTGTTTATTATGAATCGCACACTGGTGTTGTGTTGAGTGCATGGAAATAACGCGATAATGCTGAAAACTTACCTTTGCTACCTGATTTAAACCTAATGCGTTAAAAGTAGGTAAATAACAATAAAACAATTTAGATTATTAATAGATTTTATACGTATCACGTATACTTACGTTTAACACACGCGGTTTCCTAAAAGGTACCTATATATTTTCTGGGCTTATTGAAATATACAAATTTTAAATTTCGAATACCTGCTTGAATTCAGATCGCTTTTTGCGTAGTTTATCATCTTTTCACCACTGATTTACAGCATTTGATGTAATAATATCTTTATAAAAATATCATTACCAACAAAAACTCCTTATAAAAATATGTTTGTAAAAATACTGGCAAACAATAAATCCATATAGATAATTAGTGCATGAAATTTTAAGTGTAAATATAATGTAGGTGTTTTGGATGTTATAGGAATAATTACCAGACAACTAAACTTATGATCTAATTTAAAAGCGTAATAAATTACATCAAAAATAATATTTAAAACGGTCTCGATTTAAATTCTTTGGAAAATAGTGACC
This sequence comes from Parelbella ahira ahira, assembly GCA_018244795.1. Taxonomy (NCBI): domain Eukaryota; kingdom Metazoa; phylum Arthropoda; class Insecta; order Lepidoptera; family Hesperiidae; genus Parelbella; species Parelbella ahira. The sequence continues at coordinate 1,997 of DWME01002879.1, read as the reverse complement.
TTTAAACTTTAAACACAGGGCGCAGTTGACCATTGCTTGCTCCATACGCAATATAAACATTTTCTGTGCTTATTAGAGCAGGATGTGTTAATTGGTTACTCACGTTCTTCCATAGATATATTCATTCAAGCGAAGCATACTTTGTTGGACTTTTTGGGCAGTCAGTTTTTGACCCACCAACATGTATTTATGTAAACAGTAGCCCAGTAACGCTCGAAATTCGATTGTAAATCATAAAAAAAAAAAATTGTAGTGTTGTCTAGGTTCTAATGTCAAAGATTACGCTTATTTAAATCATTCCTCTGCGCTACTGACAACAATCCGTCTCATGTCTGACATTGACAATAGGAATGTATTTTTTATTCATTATTTTAAAAAATATTAGCATACTGCACTCCTTCTCTATATAAACGAGCCAAATTTCATACTCCTCCGTCCATGCAATTTTCGTAAAAAGGAGTACAAAGTTTTTGCTTCACGTATTTATATATAGAAGATTTGCAGCAAAGTACACTTCATACTTCTACTATTTGTGGAGTAATACTTTATCATATCTCAAACGGTGGAGTTAATGTTCAATGAAATTAATGGAGCTGAAACGACACGAGAGAATTGTATTTCACATTCTAATATGTACAATTATACCTGACTGGATCTTGTGCACTATGTGGTTAACACGAGGACATGCATAGTACAAGATTTAATAAAAAAGACGCTTATGATTTCTTTTTAAATCTTTTTTACCAGTAAAGAAAGATTTTGACAAGGCATAGGTTTTTACAAAATACTATTATGAAGTGGGTGTAATTGAAATTGAAGTTTGGTAAATTCATTTAAAGTTCACACTTTTTGAATCTTAATAAGTGGGGTTGGTGTAGATAAAAAGGCATGTGTATTGTACAAATATATTTAATTAGGTACAGGCGAAGGTAGACGTGCTGTTGGGCAAAGTCGCCTTGAGTGGTCGCAATGTCCCCCGTTTATGTACTCTTACAGCATTGATATTGAGTTTTTAAGTCATGAATATATAAATATATCTGGTCAAAATGAAGCGGGAAAGGCCCATACTTGCACTCATGCCGCCAAGATTTAGTTTACATACGATAATTTATATATATAGAGAATATTATATAGGTCATCAGTTGTCAGTAATCTTGAAACAATTACGAAAAGAACTTTCAATACCGATAAATTTCGTGTCTATGTGTATCATATTAAATTTTTATTAGGCTGCCCTACGGTAACACTAATATTTTGAAAATTACTATTATCTTAAAATAAATTAATATGCCATACTATAAATTAATATAAAATTTTATTTTACTGATTAATAAATGTCCGTGACTTTCATGGCTGGCTTTCATTTCATTTATGATATTAAGAACAATAAAGTGAATATCAATAGACCAATTACGTAAATATACAGCAAGAAATCTGCGATATTGCCCCATCTATTTAAAATAATATCATGTTACGCCGTAACGGGGAAAATAATAACAACTATGATATCCGTTACTTAGAAATAACAACTACAAGAAGTTACATAACGTGGAAATAAAATTGAGAAATGTATTAGAATAACAGCAGGTGTTGGATGCGACTACCCCAGGACGGCGCGAGTGCACGGGTTAGGGGAGGTCTCGGTTTATCAATGGATTGATACAGGCCCGTGATGACGAATCGTTCCTCATTACTAATTCAGCTTTACCAGAAAATAAGCAATAGATCACGTAAGCAGTCACTAAAGAAAAAATAGCGCGAAAGCAAAAAATATGTAAAACACATACATAGGTGACGCTTTTACAGGAAATTTAATTAGAGCTAAGAACTAAGTATAATGAAAAACGGTTCTAGTTAGTGGACATTGCTCTAGCTATTTAGTTTATTATACATAGTAATAATTGCCTATTAGTAATCGAGTAATCGACCCATAGTCATTCCACTGTTGGAATATGGGTCTCCTCTCATATTGAGAGGGTCAAGGCCATAGTCTGCCA
>DWME01002878.1:0-19680 GCA_018244795.1 Parelbella ahira ahira | reverse complement strand
CCGGTATATGGCAATAGGCTCGCCACCTATTCCATGGGACTTAAACGTAACTAGTGAAACGTGGGAGTGTACTACACTCTTCTGCCTACCCCCCTCGAGAGTTACAGGCGGGATATTACAATATGTTTATTTACGTGGATTTGAATACTATTATGTTAAATTGCATAGGTATATTAATTCCTTATTTCCTTTTTTTAGGTGTCTTGTTTATGAGTTCTTAAGCTTACATTGATTAAAATGTACAGTTTCTATTCATATTCTTGTTAATCTAAATCCGTATGGCAACTTATTCGTGTAGTGATAACGTTTTATTTTATAATGTCTGTATATGTTAATGTTCACAACATCACGACTGTAGTTCCCCGAAATATTTAATTTTATTCCGTTTTTCCGTTTACTAATGACTATTATTTACATTGTTAATTGTTTGGTAATGCCAATTATAATTTGTTGACGAGAATATTAGTTCCAATACATGAAACGGCACATATGAAACAGCACAACCCTAACTGACACAAATCACGACTGTTTTCCTTGGAGTGGTAGGTATAGAAGAGTGATAGGTACCTACTTTCATTTCTCATTTGTTAATTATGTTTACATCCCACCGAAGGGGGTTTAAACCTATTGCCATTACAAGATTGCCGTTAAGGTATTTTCCTACTCTCTGTACAAAACACAAAAAATAATATTTTTATAGCTGTATGAGGTTCAATCCCTTTGGCATCCTTTTCCAGGAAAATATTAAAACAATGCCTAGCGATATTTTTATTTTTTTCGAACGGAAGTACAATTTGTCTTTTTTTATTAATTATACTGCTATAGCGTGTGGATAGTCGATTTATTTATATACATACATACATATATATATATATATATATGTGTGTGTTTAATTTAATTTTCTCATCAATTCCTTTTTGCTTCCTCTTTTGCCATCAATTATGCCATCAAAACAAGGATAATTGACATGTAAATAAATTCCAATCAATATTAAAAAAATCTCGCTTCACTTTCCTTTACAGTTATTTGAATTTCGAACACAAGTGATACCAGTTTTATTAACATTCCATATGGAAATGTTATTACACAGACACACACGAACAGTGTTGCAAGGTTATCAACATTAGATGTTGATCTCATAATTTAAAAATCGCGACTTATTACAATGAACACTAATATAGGCCTGAAACCGGAACTCTAGAAGGCCACGTAGCGATCAGCTCAGTGCAGTTAGTTACCTCATGACGACGCACTGAGTCATCAAATGACTACGAACTGAACGTTACAAAATTTGTTTGCTCTGAAGCTTTCTATTCTGTTTCTGGTCCGAAAACGAAAATAGATCACGCCTTGCGAAACATGACTCTAATCATTGATATTATTGTTTCTTTTATTGCAAATTGGTTTCTATTTTTAAGTGAACGAGCCATTAATATGACGTCATTTTATTTACTTCACATCATGTTGCTATTTATGTCATTTGATATCAGAGTTTCCGCCAGCACTCGAGCCTATTCAAGACGCTTCCTGCTATCGCGAGCGATTTATGAGTTTTAGATAGTAATTATAAATTGGAAATGAAATATGCAGGCAAACAGTCTCGTCAGAAAACTAAGTCTGCTAACCGGAGTTCTATAACTAGTAGGATGCACAACGGGCAGGTAAGGTTGACTGATGTTAAAGTGAGTTAGGTCACTAATTTCCAGTCATGAACGTCAACCCTTTTATTGTTCCACTAGTGCATACAATAACAAGGGTTAAAGCTTGTTCTCATAGTAAGGCAATCTGTTGTAAAGTGTTAATAATGCCATTTATTGTTTCATTTCAGTAAGTTCACTCAATAATTAAGTATTGTTGAAGCCACGAAAACTAAAATAAAACAGTACAAATTGTTCACCGTAGCTTGGCCCTTACATGTTGTAGCTATATTATCGAACGGATCCTAGAATTCATTATTTAGGAGGCCAGGTTATGGGTACTATAAATTGTAAATATAAGTTTTCATAGAAGCAGGCGATATCTAGGAAATACTATAGTCATTATCATGAGAATCATCGACCTGTTGCAGTCCAATGCTGGACATAAGCCTAATGAGTTCTAATGAGTGCTACTGCGCCCTGTCTTCTTCTTGCCATATCCAGCGCCTGCCTGGACCTTTTTGCAAATCGTCATCCCTGTAAGTACGAGACACTAAATAATGGAGCTTTGTATTATCTAAAGCAACATAGTATTAGGTATGTTGTTCCGCAGGTGAAATTGATAAGTGCGATGTAAATTAAGAATATCTGCTACACCTGTTTTACTAAATATGCAAGACTTAATGCAACTCAGCATTCAATTCGCAAAGTATTCACTTTAATTGGCGTATGAAAGTAGTTCGTGTTAGTTAGCTGTTTATTTTATCACTAACTCATCGTGTGTGTTCAGCTATTAGCGTATGCATACTGTAACAAACTATGTATTTTGGAATCGCGCGTGCTTAGCGGCTTTCATTGCATTTTAATTTTTGGTTGGTCGGTAATTAATTGGCGCCCTTTTGTCTTACTTCGCTTAGATTTTTTTCTATAGCACACAGCCGTACTGTTTACGAACAAATGGTACCTATTTCATTCACAATATTAATAGGTAATTTTGCTGAAGCGCTTTTATTTGTGTCACGAACATCTTTCTCTTTTGCAGCTCTTATTGTGCTGGTATTTATCTGGAAAATATCTCAATTATCTACTTCAAAAAACTTTGCAATAACGGATTTGTTCATTCATAGATGTTTTATTTATTGCTCGGTATGTATAAAACGCTTCAAACATTAACCGTGATCGTAATTTTTCTTTGTAAATTCAACCATTTAGTCACGTACAGTCACTGGATCTCACAAAAAAGGCCTCAAATGGAACATTGTAGGTTATAGACATGACAAGATACGGCAGAATAATATCATTCGTTTTGAAATTGCTTGCGAGCAAAAAAATTATAGTTGCAAGCATTCCGTATTTTATGTACACTCGTCGGTGTCTTCTAAACTGGCTTTGGTCCAACAGCGGTGCATTTTTTGCGCTAGTACAGCGAACTGGTTACCGAAAGTTGCGCGGGCGCATAACGGCCCGGCCGGCGAGAGGCGCGGGATCGAGCCGTGGGAAGAGCGAGTTCCGGCTGTGCCACTTGCGCCACGCCTTTCACCGCGCAAGGTCGCTGCGCGGCCGCGCCACTTTCTTTTATATAACCGCGCCGCGCATGCGCTACCAACGGAATGCGACACCCGAATTTATTGCGGTGACGTCACCCAAGGTGATTCACCGTGCCAGCGCCTAGCCGAGCTGTTCTCTCCTGCCGCGATATCGAGCGACAACAGGATCTCGAGAACCGGTCTATGCTAAATTCGACAGATAAAAAGAAATTATTTGAAAACTCGCCTTAGGTCGTTGCTCCGAAATTTCCGCAATGAAATTTTGTTTAGATCTGTCAAGTTGGAGTGCAGGCCCACGCCAAAAGTGCTCGACTCGGACTCAACAGTCCGATTCTGTTATTTCAACATTCATTATTATCCACATAGCAGGTGTCATGAGATAATCATACTGTAAATATCATAGTTGTGATAAAGTATCTTTACTCAATATATCGTTTATTCACAAATATAAGCGTAGGACTTACTTCGTAACGGCTTACATACATGTAAAATATGACAATTCAAATATAACTAATTTTAATAGAACCTTTTCACGCTCTCATATCTTGGGACAACACTATAGGGTTACAATATTCCGACCTTAATACTAATAGTTCTACAATGTGAGTGGACAACTAGAACGCTGACGTCTGCGGCATGTCGCGGCATGAACCTCACTCCAAGGAGAGTGTATATTGCTGACTAGATCGCACAGTAGATAAATCAATAGGATTTTATCGAAGGCGGATATGGTACGAGCCGTTAACTCCTGAATACTTTCCAATACCTTTATCTTTATATCTTACAAAATGTTCCTCCCATACACGGAATCTCTAATAAGTTGCCACGAATAATTGTGAGGGACTGAGATAATTAAACAAACCTAAAATCTATCACTAACGGCAAGACTCAGCTTGGAATAAGTTTTACTTAAATTCTACGATACGATACGATACGAATACGATTTAAATTTTGTTAAAATTGCGTCGATACCTAACAATACCCAATAAGTAGGAAACAAATATTTTTATACTGTCATGAAGGTAGTAACTTATTTTACACCTTAGAAGCTTATATTTTGATACTAAGTTTTTCCATTGTACCTAATCTAAAAGTTACTTAATCTAGAGAACCGCAAATAATAATAGCGGCATCACGAATCTAATTTAGCGGTATAGGGAAAATACCCGAAATGTCAAACAACGTGGCGGTTCGGACATTAGAAAGTGACAGTCAGGTACATCCGGATCATTCCGGAACTATGGCGGGCGTCATTCGCGACGGAATGCGATTATATCATCGAACAACAAAACTGTCGTCATAAATCTTCAGTTCACTGCCAGTTCGGTCACAATAAAATGAAAGTTGGCGATTTAATGAACATATTCGCCAGAATGCTGCTTCAACATAATTATCAATTATTTTATTACCTTGAAACGTTCTTGATAAATACCAGACCACAGAATACCAAAACAAATAAATCTGAGGTACATATCATTAATAATTAACGTATTTCTCATATATTGATAGTCTTTAATATACAATTTTATTTTGTTCGTTTGGTTTATTATTTTATGGTTTATTAGTTTAACGAAATTAGACACATTGTTATTCAGGTTAACCATTACGATTGCTCTAGCTTTGATAAAAGTTCCGTGAGTTATAAGCAACGCTATCGCAATATAGAAGATATTACATATGTAGTTTGAAAAGTACTTTAATGGTGAAAAAAATTGTTTTGCTTCAATAAAAAAGCTGCTGTAACAATCTTCCCTATCCTATTCTTGGAATATTCTTAGAATTTCTAGTATCAGAATAAAGTAATGAAAATATAAATCAAGAGGTATCAAACGCAGCTTAGCCATTTCTTTCTTAGTAGGAGAATAAGGTACATATATATACAAGTCAATATGAATCATATATTTTTGCTAAGTTTTCCAAATTACATTTTAAACCATTATTTAAAACTTTAATGCCCACTTTTTAGAACAAATTATTAATGCCTACTGGTATAAAGTTGCTATTTTATTGATTTATTATTACATTAGTACACAAATACCATAACTAAACAAAATATAGTAAACGTATAGAAAATGAAAGCGGTTTAAAAATTTTGCTTACAATATTCAGCAACGCAACAAGAAACTCGTAAAAAAGCGCAGGCGCTTTGAAAAATATACAAAAGAAACACTATTTCCTGCATGTGGTATTGACTGTGTCGGTATGGGAATGCACAGAACTATTTTTTTAAATCCAGAGGATAGTAATTATGTAATCGTGAATGAAAAATTTGTTAATTTTGTTCTTGATACATAAACCATAGTTTCTTATTTTATTGAATATTTTGTTTATTGCCATGCTTCAATTGTTTTGGTAGTCCGTGAATATATTTTGATAGTCCGTAAATATTGTTGAATTAGTTATTTTTGAAAACATATAACAAATTTTCAAATAAACACATTAAAAAGATAAGATATTAAGATAAGATTAAGATAAGATATTAAGAAGAAGGATTAAAAAGTAAGAATCACAGACTATAAAAGATTATACAGACAGACGAATTTAAGAAAACGCAATGTGACATCACGGTGACAGCGATGATATATGGAGTAGTTTGTGTGGGGATTTTATTTAATATTTAAAATAACGATATTCCTATGTGTTCTTTCTAATGTAAATTAACTGGTTTGTTTTATAAATAACTTGCATCATGATATAAAAAGGATATTTATACGTAACCATGGATAGTGAAATTTCAATGAGTCCACCGAAAAAGTTAAAAAGTCCAGTTCACGATGGTACCATAAATCCAAAAACATCGGTGATGTAAGTTTACTACGTATTTAACTTCTAACTATGACCTTCAGCTATGTCTGCTTGTAAATAAAAGTTAGAAAAATGCGACTTACCTACGCATTGTTCTTCTTTGGTTAGGTTATGTTCATCTACGAAGCTTAGTGAATAATTTGATATAACTACATTTTTTGGATTATTTGGTTTTCGGAGTTTTCAAAAACTGTATCCTATCATACAACTTGCTCTTTCAAAATCATCATATTGTAAGCTCAATTATGTTTTGATATTGTAGTTTTAAAAAACTGGCTACCTATTATTTATTTTACATTTATGACTTACAAAAAGCACTTAGCATAAAGGCGCATCCTGTTTACTCGCAGTTCACACACTACGAATCACTTTCAAGATTTGAATGTTAAAGTATGTATATTTTGGAGAAAAGTAACAACACATCTGTAATGCCGCAGGGGTCGAAAGAACAGTTTTGTATACTGCCACGTTTTACCAATTATGTTTACGCCCATGGTCAGCCAGTTTCCATACACGGGGTATCAATGTGTATATATTTCTTTCTTGAAAATCGCATTTTCTACCACTAAGTTGACAAAAACTCAATCAATTGTCATGACAAAAACACTGTCTTAAAATTCCAGATGTAGTAAAGTTCCTGACAGTTTATTCGAAGTAGGAGCAGCGGAGAAGCATTTTAACAAGTTTGGGAAAGTACAACGAATAAAGTTGTATCGTAAACGACAGATGTGTCTCGTTGAATTTGATGTACCGAAGGCTGCAGAACTGGCTGTACTCAATGCCGGTGCCTATGATGGGTTTATGTTTGATGTAACTAGAAGAGTCAGAGTGTAAGTAAGTTTAATGTAACAAATGTTGGATTTTGTGTAGAATTATATGCAGAATAAGCAAACTGTGTTAATATATTATTTGTACAATAGTAAAGTTTTGTTTTGAAGATTTTTGTATAGTATTTTAGTTATTGTAATATCTCAAGAAACCTCAAACACAGCCTTTTCGGTCTAAAGTTAAAGGAATATATAAAGATAATTTTAAAGCTAGCGAGAACTACCACATTCAGCACAAAAATATTTGCCCTCTGTGGGGGTAGAGTCTATAAACTCTGGTTCGTTTGTTGGGGTTAGTACCTACTGGATACAAGAACAATTATAGTGACTACCAGTTCAAATATGCTTATTTATTACTGATTTATGATGGATTTTATAATTGTTAAGCATTTTTATAGTTGAATATATAATTTCCTAATAATTGCTAGCTTTTAAATTTTAAACAATATATCATTACTTTGTGGTAGAGAAATGTATTACAAGTAATTTCTTATAAACTGTATGATGAATGTGTAAGATTTGTTATCACTACATTGTTGCCTTATAATAGATATTGTTATAATTAGGCAATTACATTTTTAATTCTTCTTAGCGTGTCGATGACAAACACATTTTAAGTCCCTAAATGGTTTTAGCCCAGAATTTTGCCACGCTTGACTGCCTCATCACTGGCAGTCATTAGGTCTTCCTGGGTGCAGGTATTAGGGCATGCAGGGCACGATTTGAGGTGGTCCATCATCTGGGGGGTGCCACACAAACAGTTTTGGCTGTTGCTGTCAAACCCCATCTGATCATGTTGTCCTTACTTCGGCCAACGCGGGTCCCCAGGTGGTTTAAGGAGTTCCAAACCGGCCAAGGCAACTTATGTCCAGGGGGGAGGCTCTCAGACAGCTCTCATATAATATACTATGTCGCATTAACACAGATAATGGGGTTCAGACCAGAAACTAAAAAGGAAATGTTAAGGTTAATTATAATGAAGTTCAGTACACTTTTATTGGTTTCTTGTCAGTAAAAATAACTTAAAGAATAAAATAACATATATACATATATTCACGCCTTTTTCCCATGGGGGTAGGCAGAAGCTACAGAACGCCACCTGCTACGATCCATACTTACTCCTTTTGTTTCGTTTACTTTCATGCATCTGGTCAAAAAAAATAAGTAAAAATGAAACCAGTTTAGAAAATCTGTTAAGTTTTATTCACCAAGATCAAGGTCCATAGGAATTATTATATCATCTAAAAACTCCGCAGGCGCATCTATTTGCTGTTTACGTCTGGCCCAAAACAAAAAATATACTACGCTGGCTACGTGCCCGATATTTTATATATCTTTTTATTCCCATGGTTTAAAAATATAATATATTTATATAATATTAAATGTGGGTTAATACTTATCAATTTCAAACTAATTTGGTTTTTGTATGAAAACTTTCGTTCACTGGATCATTTTGCCCAATGACTTTTTATGATTTTCCTCACAATTTGAAATATGTTTCATGATCTCAATTCTTTGCTAGCATATGCACACGTTTTCCAGTAGAAGGAACAACCAGGGCATATAATGTCATTATCTCATCGCCTCCACCAGCTTATCTCGGCACTTAGCTTTATTTCTTTATGCATAAATAAAAATAAGCCCTTATATGTATCTCTAAATATGAAATGCAACATGTAACTGTGCTGGAAAATCTTTTTCCTCATGGTATATATCCGAGTGAATGGTCAATATGGAATATGGATGAATAATGGTGGATTTGTACACACGTGCGTCAGTGGGGTTTATTTATAGACAAGAGGTGGCCGGCGAGCGATCAGGGCGCAGGTTGTCAGTGGTGCGTGTGCGCGAGCATCATCGCCTGGCCGCCCCTTCAGGCGTGACGGTGCCAGCACCATGTCAAGCCGCCTCACATATTTCTATATTTATACTTTTAATTCTGTCATAACACCCATAAATTAATATGTCTCTTTACTCTAGAAAATGGTCACTTATTTTCCAATATATAGGAGTCCTCAACAGACAGTTTCATACCAGCCACTATTTTACAATAGTCAAAATTCCAGTGTTCACATGTTATCAAAATCAACAATAAATAGACAAATGGAACGTACGGATTAAAATAAATGCGAACCGATTTAGACGATACAAATAATGTTGTGCACGTCGTATATATTTTATCTTACCAGTTAAAGGACGTGAACAGATAAAATTAAATTCATAATTAAGATCAAGTTACGAAAAAACAAAGATAAAGCACGCTCCACTTCAAGAAATATCACGTCTTCCTTCTGATATGTTACTCAATTGGCAACATATACAATAAACAAGTTATAATACATCCGTGGCAAACTCAAAATTTCGAACAGTTTTTTTTAGATTGACACATTCCTTTGACTGCCTCGTTGGTCGAGTAGTTGCAAGCGCCACTGCCGATCGGGACGTTCTAGGTTCAAACCCGGGTCGAGTACTATTGAATTTTTCCAATTTAGAATTTCTAGTAGTGACTCGAAGTTTGGATCAGTGCCCGGTGTATAGCAATAGGCCCACCACATATTCCATAGTACATAAACGTAACTGGTGAAACCTGTAAGTATACTACACTTCTCTGTCTACCTCTTCGGAGATTACCGGCGCGATGTTACGTTTTTTTTGTTACGTGTTACATTCCTTTGATATAACGGCCGATTTTAACCAACTTGATTAAATCTGATATTGTCTTTAAATACGATCGTGAATCATACCTGTTCCCGACATTTTTTTTATTATCGGAATCACCAGCCAGGCTCATTGAACGCATACAATATGTACTTTCAATTTATTTTTAAATTATTATTCTACTTATGCTTTTTATGTTAAGGTTAACATTTTAGTGACGTCATCAGTTAACTGTTCCTTATCAGTAGCCATTTTGTTACAGTTTAAATCTTTCACGGTATATATAAATAATATTATAAAATATTTTTTATACAAGGTATTAAACAAAATTTGTTAAATTGGTAAGTGCCGTCGTTAGTTAAATGTGATCTCATTAATAAAGATAATAAATATTTACCTACGTCATATTACGAGCACCATTAAATTTTAATAGATATAACTGGCATGTTATCTAAAGACGCTTTGGCGTATTACAAACGAAAATATCGTAACGGACTTTTATAACATTTTGAATATGGAATGCGAGATGATTAGTATAGGATGACTAAACCGCAACGTGTCCCGGTTGCGAAATATTGTTTAATATGCGATAAGCCGGGCTTTAAGTGGATAATTGTGATAGCGTACCTTGTTTCAATATCTTTCTTCATGAATGGATAACATTAGCTTTTATACTTTGTGCTTTTATTAGTCAATACGTTCGTCTGTTTTTTTTTCATTATGACATCCTAGCCGGTTGCTGCTACGGCGACTAAACTTCATAAATGTAATGGCTACGGTGGAGCTCGTATATGACTGATGTAACCTATTTTATGTGTAAACATGCGTCCACAAAGAGCACACGTGAGGATATTTTTCACATAATGGTAATTGATGGTGGAAGATAGATTGGTTATCAGCTGATCCCGTTTAAGGTCAAGTACGCGCCTTCTTTCAATTCAAAATCACAAATTTTGATGTTTGTGTGGCGTCTCCATTCCAAGCGATTTTCTGCTAGCGACTCCCAAAATGTAGATTCAATATTGAATCCCTTCATATGCCGCTTCTGAATATCTTTATGGCGTAAGAACTAGCCACCGCGTTTTCGTTTACCGTATGTTAGTTTAGAGAGGTTTTTTTTCGTAATACAATAAATGATTGTCGTAATTTGTCGAACATTGATCGTTTTGTTTCAATCGCGATAATGTTCTTGTTTGATCAAGCGCGCATCTTCTTTCATCGCTCCGCCTCGCGGAGATTATGAAAAAGTACAGCACACAAATCTAAGAATGTTATTGGCGAAACTAGACAAGTCTTTGTTTATTTTCATGGCCTCATACCGCTCGTCGAACGATTATTTTGCTTTAGAGTCTCGAGCACAAACTACGCGTCATTCACTTGAAGCTTGGTCACAATACGGAAAACTTCAAACCAGAATAGATTTTGAACGTAAATAAAATGCCTGTTAATGAATGCAATGCTCGCTTTTTGATGTTCCCACTGTTTGTCGGATTATTTACAGTGCTTATTATCGACTCTCAATTTGTACTCATTTGAACACGCCGGGTGCCAAAATTATAATGATGTTTTGATTCAGTTTTAGTATTTCAATACAGGGCCTCGATGTTGCCAGCGCGCTGTTGTCATATTCATAGTCACTTGCTACTTTTAAGGTCGCATCTAAAAGACTCTGTATAGATGCATATACATACAATTCTACCTATTTTTACGCCTAATTCTCATATGGATAGGCGAGAACTAAGACCTGCTACACCTGCTATGATCATATGAAATTTACTTCTCTTCTTCATTCATTAACGTCGTCATACGCTCTTCAGTTCAAAGATTTTTTTCAAATGTATGTATTAACATTCGTATAATGGATATTTTGTTAAAAATTTACTCACTGTATTCAGCGAGATATTATTATGCCAATTACAGGTTTTAAAGCTAAATATGAAGAAATATATATATATATATATATATTTTAAAACATCGTATGCCGCGTCGATGCATAAGTATAAATATTAAAAATAGATCGAAAAATAGTTTCGTTCGGACCTCCGCTTCGAAACCTTGGACACACTTGCGTACTATTCATTACGAATTAACACCTGAATATTTCTAGAACGACCAGATAATTTAAAAAACAAACTGTTTTTCAAAATATGTATATCATATACGCGTACGTAATAACTTAGCTAAGAAACACGCAGAAGCCATCTAAAGGAACCTTTTCATAATTAAAGATATGCACGTACACGGTCACCGAGAGTTATGTTAGCATAAGGAGTTAAAATCTGAAGGCCTAGTACATTTTATATACAGTATTCATTTCACTGAGCCAGCTGCCCTAGTCCCTACCCGTGTTGAAATTCAGTCACTTATTCCTAATCTGTTTCGCGCCGACGCTCTTTACGCTAATACCCAAGCTCGAAGGTCCGTTATTAAATAATCGAAACTAGATTTAAGTTTCGAACGCCGCGTTCAGTTTATGCAATGCATTGATAAGTCAACACGCTGTACATATTTAACTTATAATAATATATCTCTGTTATCATTGGAATATATGTATTCGTAAAGTTAATAGAATCATATTTTCTTGACATTTACACTTCTATGTAATAACAAGTGAAGGTTATGATTTTTTAAATACGATAAAAAAAAATCATTTAAAATTTATTAAACTCTGTCGATCTGTTGGTTAAAATTGGCTAAAATATGTATATGTTTTTAAGTTTTTTGTGGATTTAAGAGTTTAGAAATTCTCCTCAAATGGGTACTTGTGTATACTTGTGAATTAAAAATTTCGTATGTATCCGATAAAACCATAACAAGATAGTTGTCTTTATATGAGACTAATGAATAGAGACCTTTACTAGATTTATTTAAAAACCAGGACAATTTTATACGTTTTTCTCCCTTTTAAGTGCATCAAAAGATCCCAGTTATAGTTATAGCAGTATAAAATATATACAGGTGAGATACAAAAGTTAGAAGCTTATTTAGATTATTATTGTTAGCCATATAAATATAAGATACTACACCCAGTATAGTATGTAATTACGAATAAATCTAGTATCTATCTGAAAAGAGAATATGTGCTCGTACGGCCAGCCCTAGCTAGATAGATGTATTGGAACACTGTTGCATACAGTAGCACTTGAGCGACTTATATGCGTGGTTCATATTACAAATTTGTTTAACAAAATGTAGTGAAGTTTTTTAATGTTTATCAAATGGCAATTAAATTTGAATCTAACCTTGCGTAGTTTGCAAGCTAGTGGCAAAATATTATTGTTTCATATGGAGCGCACATCGATGGTGACCGAGGCCGGTAACCAAACACTTTATTAAGTTTAATCTTAGAAGATTAAATGACGTATTACCAACGAAGAATAAAGTGAATAACTGAAAGAGTGATGAAATGCGCTACGTTGGCCAAGCTCTCGGCCAGCTCCAAGCGGCTGCCTGTAGACTGAAATATTACATAGATGCTCACCAGAGCGGCTGAGTTTATTTTGGATTGTCTACGTTGGCGTTTCGCGTCTACGAATGCGGCAGACTCGCGCGTTCATACGACCATTTCGCGTTCCCACCATATTATGTATTTCATAAAAAATATATTGAAAATCTACGTTGCCATGTCTATTTCTGTTAAGCTCAAATAAAATTCGCTCGCGTATATGAATACTAATATTTAATATTATTCGCAATAAATCCCAGAAATCTATTTAGCATTATATTCGCAGATCATAAAATATTTATACCGCATACGCGCGCACATTCCGTACCTATCAGTGTTCAGTTTCATGTTCGGAGCATACTGCAGACGATTGCAAAAGATGTGCTGTCTAAAAAATCTCTCCACATTTTTATTCGTGAGTGTATTAATCACCACATAAGATATTTTTTCATTTCATGTATCCGTGTGTCATTAAAATTAAATAGCTACGGAACCGCACCCACTTGCGTTGTCCGCTGTGCGTTACCGTTTTACTCTCTATCACATACTTCTGCTCTGGAGCGCATCCAAATTCTCTATTCCTAAATTAATTGAAAAAACCATTACAAAGTTAAAATTATAACGCGTTCACTATTCGGAGTCGATGTTGTGTGGATACCGTATATTTGCTCGCTGTGACGAGCAAAAGCGAACGCAAACGCTCAATTGGTACCAAGGTCTCATAATGCCACCTGAATGCAGCTAAGTGGTTAGCAAACCCAAGAAATGCACTACTTACTTTGTGATCTTTAAGTGAACTAAATAGCCTATATTATAAACAATTTAAAAATGGAAATTAACGATTTTTTTTTTTCATTCGGTGTGTCGGAAGAACAGCATTCATGTGACGGTGACTGGTGTGTCGATGCACATGCTCCTGACAAGACGTTATCGACGCGTTGACTAATTGCTTACATTAGTCTCGGCAGCGCTGGCAACAGCACCGTGTACGCAAATAGTCGATACAACGTTTGATTATAATCCGCTGAGACCTAGATAGGCGCGTACCTACTCGTACCGCCGCTTTACACTCGGTACGCCATGCAACATCTGTTTTAAACTATCTTGAAAATGTACGCCGCACAGAATTATTCGTAAGAAAAACCCCGTTGTTATTGAATTATGAGCCCGTAAAGCTCCGTCACTGGTTCAAAAGCGCTAACCCGGACGGAACTCTTTTGCCGCGTTGCATATTATATCAGATGACCGAACGAGAAACTATTCTCCGCTCGTCCGAAATAGAACATCGATATTAATCGTGCATATTTGTTAAGGTGTGTGAGTCATTATAAATTCTCCCGTCGGCTCACCTGCGTACGGGCGGTGGGCGTTACGGTCGTGTGCCATACATCCTGAACGTCGTAATTACGTCAAATTCGCGTACGCCGCGAGGTCAGTGTACAGGTCACGCGCGTCACGGCCGCGACGTGGCCCGATGTGACCGCCACGCGACAAACCATTAAAACGCCGCCGCGGTGTCCGTGCGTCTTCGTCACACCGCGTGTACACTACAATAGTAGTAAAACCACGCATCGAAGGCAAACACGTCTTCCCTAGTTTATGTCTCTCCAATAACATTACCATCTATTCCATCGTGGAGCGTATAATATAACTCATGAATCGTGGGACTATACTACACTCCTCTGCTTACCCCTTACGAAAAACATAGGCATGTTGTTATCTATTATCAATTCAATTTCCACATTGTTATTTCATCATTATATTCCAGTAGTGCATATATTATGAATAATACACGAACATAAACTTATTGTTGATAGGATTGCGTATACCTAAGAATTTCCAGACTTATTATCTTCGTTATCATTTGGCGATCACCCCTAATTTTTTATGTCAATGACAATGATGTTTAAACATATAACACTAGTACGTATCGCAAGCATTCTTTAAATATATATGTATGTATAATCATCATACCATACAACTGATATGGTTGTAAATCTGCGCATACAAAGCGATTAGAAATCCTTTAATTTTATTGTAATATTCTATGCTATATGACGACTTTATTTACGCAAGTCTGTTAAAAAATAGCGTGTATGATTAAGTTCTTACGGTTGATGGTAATGGAAGTAACTAAACCACAGAGCAATTCGTGCACAGATAACCGGTTATTCTTGCGTCATTATCAATTGTGAAGTAGTTCTTACGGTAGATGGTTATGGAACCAAACCAGAGAGTAATTCGTGCACAAATAACTCGATAATCTTGCGTCATTGTGAATTGTGAAGTAGGTAGCTCTTATAGTTGATGGTAATGGAAGTAACTAAACCACATAGCAATTCATGCACAGATAACTGGTTATTCTTGCGTCATTGTGAATTGTGAAGTAGTTCTTACGGTAGATAGTAATGGAACCAAAGCACACAGAGTAAGTCGTGCACAGATAACTCGATATTCTTACATCATTGTGAATTGTGAGTTAGTTCTTACGGTATATTGTACTGGAACCAAACCACAGAGTTATTCGTGCACAGATAACTCGATATTTTTGCGTCATTGTGAATTGTGAAGAGTATTGAAACGAGCGCAAGTTGCCCGCGACCCAATGCATGCACTCTATTAATCTACATGGGTATTTATGCATAGTATCGTAACTAGCGAGATAGATCGCATGCCCGGCTCTGACTGGTTTATCGTCTGGTAAATTTACTCCTTTGATGTTCTATTCAAAACTCTAATTACGGCTCTTTTCTGTTTTCAGAACTGCCAACAGAAGAAGGTAAACATTATCTATCAAATATATGTATAAATAGTGAGGGAGGAGACAAGTAAAAAAATTACCTTTCTCCAAAGCAAAATTAAGCTTAGAATTTTTTAAAGTATTTGTTATTGTTTTGTTATAAAATTTCTTAATTGTAGTAAATACTGGCATTATTTACATATGAATTATAAATAATATTTATTGCTTAAACTCGCTTGTTTATATTTCTGTTTTGTAAAAATATTATACGGTACATTATAGGAAAAAGTATATGGCAGCTAGTCCTGGAACAATTTGATGACCTCTTAGTGAAGATTTTGCTGTTAGCCGCTATTATATCATTCGTAAGTACCGTTTTTTAAATATTATTATGTATTTTTTCAATTATGTTTCTTAAATAAAATTGTGTTCTATTTTCTCTAGTAATTGATTGGTTTCCCTCTGTTTTCAGGTTTTAGCTTTATTTGAGGAACACGAAGACGCCTTCTCCGCCTTCGTAGAACCTTTTGTTATTTTACTAATTCTTATTGCTAACGCTGTTGTAGGAGTATGGCAGGTAAATTGATTTAACTTAGACTGACTTATTACAAGTAATCATAATCTGTATCCAATTGTATTTTTAAAATTTATCATTTTCTATTTTAACTGTGGTTGTGTGGTTGCAAGTGCGACTGCCGATCGAGAGGTCCTGGGTCCAAATCCCGCTCGAGTGCTATTAGATTTTTCTAATTTAGAATTTCTAGTAGTGACTCGGAGTCTGGAATTGTGCCCGGTATATACGCTCATCACCTATTCCATGCGACTTAAATATAACTGCTGAAACGAGAGGAGTGTACCACACTCCTCTCTACCTGTCCCTTCCGGGATTACAAGCGTTATGTTTATTAACCATTTCCTATCTATTTGATTAGTAACATAACACAACATTCACTCCCAAAAAGAACCGTGATAATTTACTTATTAAACTGGTTAACAGGAACGAAATGCAGAATCCGCCATCGAAGCTTTAAAAGAATACGAACCCGAGATGGGAAAAGTTGTAAGAGGAGACAAATCCGGTGTACAGAAGATCCGAGCGAAAGAGATTGTACCCGGCGACATCGTTGAGGTGTCGGTCGGTGACAAGATTCCAGCTGATATCCGCCTGATTAAGATTTACTCCACCACCATCCGTATTGACCAGTCTATCCTGACCGGTGAATCCGTGTCTGTCATTAAACACACCGACGCCATTCCCGACCCTCGCGCCGTCAACCAGGACAAGAAAAATATTCTGTTCTCCGGTACCAACGTTGCAGCTGGCAAGGCCCGCGGTATTGTCATCGGAACTGGGCTCAACACTGCCATCGGTAAGATCCGTACTGAAATGTCTGAGACTGAGGAAATCAAGACACCTCTGCAGCAAAAACTCGACGAATTCGGCGAACAACTGTCAAAGGTCATCTCTGTTATTTGCGTTGCTGTATGGGCTATTAACATTGGTCACTTCAACGACCCCGCCCACGGTGGAAGCTGGATTAAGGGTGCCGTGTACTATTTCAAAATTGCTGTCGCCTTGGCCGTCGCCGCCATTCCAGAAGGTTTACCCGCTGTCATTACCACTTGTCTCGCTCTTGGTACCAGAAGAATGGCCAAGAAGAACGCTATTGTCAGGTCTCTGCCCTCTGTAGAAACCCTTGGTTGTACATCTGTCATCTGCTCCGATAAGACTGGTACACTGACCACTAACCAAATGTCCGTATCTCGTATGTTCATCTTTGAAAAAATTGAAGGCAATGACAGCAGCTTCTTGGAATTCGAAATCACTGGCTCCACCTATGAACCCATTGGCGATGTTTACCTAAAAGGACAGAAGGTTAAGGCTGCTGAGTTCGATGCTCTTCACGAATTGGGAACCATCTGCGTTATGTGTAATGACTCTGCGATCGACTTCAACGAATTCAAACAGGCTTTCGAAAAAGTAGGTGAAGCTACTGAAACTGCTCTTATCGTCCTTGCTGAGAAAATGAATCCTTTCAATGTTCCCAAGACTGGCCTCGACCGCCGTTCCTCTGCTATTGTCGTGCGTCAAGAAATTGAGACGAAATGGAAGAAAGAATTCACTCTTGAGTTCTCTCGTGACAGGAAATCTATGTCTTCTTATTGCACACCTCTTAAGCCTTCCCGCCTTGGTAACGGCCCTAAGCTCTTCGTTAAGGGTGCCCCTGAAGGAGTCTTGGAGCGTTGTAGCCACGCTCGTGTTGGAACTTCCAAAGTACCTCTCAGCTCCACTCTCAAGAACCGCATCTTGGATCTGACTAGACAATACGGTACGGGCCGCGATACTCTCCGTTGCTTGGCTCTGGCGACAGCTGACAACCCAATGAAGCCTGAAGAAATGGATCTCGGCGACTCTACCAAATTCTACACTTACGAAGTCAACCTTACATTCATCGGTGTCGTCGGAATGTTGGACCCCCCACGTAAAGAAGTCTTTGACTCTATCGTCCGTTGTCGCGCTGCTGGTATCCGCGTAATCGTTATCACTGGTGACAACAAGGCCACCGCTGAGGCTATTTGCAGGTATGGATTGTATATTACATTCTGAAAGTATGTGTTGTGTATTTTTATTGGACTTAATACCGTTGAAATTTATGATAATAGGCGAATTGGTGTATTCGGAGAAGATGAAGACACCACTGGCAAGTCTTACTCTGGCCGCGAGTTCGATGATCTTCCCGTATCTGAGCAGCGTTCCGCTTGCGCTAAAGCTCGTCTCTTCTCCCGCGTAGAGCCTGCGCACAAGTCCAAGATTGTTGAGTACCTGCAAAGCATGAACGAAATCTCTGCCATGGTACGTTTAACAAATCCAGATTAGATGAAATTCGTCATCCACATTACTTATAAAATTTCTAAACATCTTAATTATGATTGAACGTATTTATAGGCTAAATTTGAATTCAAAATATATTCCCATAGTTTATTACCATGCAAACAATATGTTCATAAATAGATGAAGTGTATCGCAAGTGTGGCGCTATTCCATGTTTACAAATTGAACTATTGGGAGCGCTTTTCACAAATGTTTATGTAAGACAGTTGGTACTGTTTATAAACTATGCTACTCAAAGTTATCATGGCGGAATTTAACGATTCAATAATACACGGAAAGCGAAGTATGCCTGCATCGCAGGAGACCCACGTATTCGCCTTGGAAAATAAATTTGAACTGCATCAATTACTTGTCATAATACTGAAGATGCATATTTTTCGTAAGGGTTGCGAAAGAGTTTATTCTTAAAACAACACGATTCCAGACTAGCGATGGTGCAAACGACGCTCCAGCTCTGAAGAAGGCCGAGATCGGTATTGCCATGGGTTCTGGTACAGCCGTAGCCAAGTCCGCCGCGGAGATGGTGCTCGCTGACGACAACTTCTCATCCATTGTCGCTGCTGTTGAGGAAGGTACTGTAACTGATATTAAAAACAAATGGCCGGGTATGTTGCGGAAACATGAGTTTAAAATAATAGGACCTTTGGATTAGATGCTTTCATAAAATGTTCTACTGATGTCATGTGACTGTGTTGGCCAAAATGAATTTGATTTTCATTAACCAGTCATTTATTTTCAATTCACAAATTGAAATTCACACTTCTTCCAGGTCGTGCTATCTACAACAACATGAAACAGTTCATCCGTTACCTGATTTCGTCTAACATTGGTGAAGTTGTGTCCATCTTCTTGACCGCCGCTCTTGGTCTTCCCGAAGCGTTGATCCCCGTGCAGCTGTTGTGGGTCAACTTGGTTACTGACGGTCTGCCTGCCACCGCTCTCGGCTTCAACCCGCCCGATCTTGACATCATGGACAAACCACCCCGCAAAGCTGATGAAGGTCTTATCTCCGGCTGGCTGTTCTTCAGGTAGGTTGGCGTTTTGATAAGTTTTAGTGGGAGTAAAAGAACTTCAACCCAAGATTGTATGCTCATCTAAAGTTCATTCTAATTATTATAGCTTGCAAAG
>DWME01002877.1:0-19680 GCA_018244795.1 Parelbella ahira ahira | reverse complement strand
TAGAGTGACATACTATGGTTTTATATCGTGTTTTAAATCTAAGAAGAAGCCCGTGTCCAAAAGTAAAATGATTGAAAGGATGATGATGACGCAGACGATATCGCTAACGTTCTCTTAGCGCATCGTTAGCGCGCGGGATCGAGGGGATCGCAGTGCGGATATAGCTAGAAGCTTATTTACTTGGTTAAAGTGCGCGGGCGCAGCGCGTGTACGTCATTAAAGTTAAAGCTTGCGTAACTTAACTCTAGCTTTACATTCGTGGGATGGGACTAGCGGTGCGGCCTTCGGGAACGAGCCACTGGCGGGATTGAGAGCTGCAGTTAATCACATGCTCATTAACATCATATAATTTTGTATGCACATTTCGGCTTCAGCGTAATGTAAATATACATATGTTCAGATCTTTGTCTAGTTAGACTATTCTAGGGGACCGTTAAGACTACCTGCAGTCTTATTCTTTTAGTTAAAATTGCTATCACGTCTAAATTCATTACATCTCACAGGAGACGATGACAATTTTTGTTCCAAGGCAAGTACAACTACAAGTAGTGTAGTTTTAGTTCGAAAATATTATAACAAATTAATTTAAATGCAGTTTATAATTGAAGATAATATGGTGCACATTTGATATTATTTGACACGCATATTTGATAAACAACAGCGTAATCGACTGGACAAATCTAAATGATTTCGATCTCTTATCCTCATAGATTGAAGGTTAAGGATAAATATTAATAAATAGGATTCTATGCGCGGGAAACTGCTGGTGGTGAATTAATAGAGTGGACTCTCGCTCCGGCGCGCCCACTTTCCCTCCACCATGGCTGAGCACATCTCTCGCGTAAGTTCAATGTATTCAATTACAGTTGAGCGTACATTACTTGTACACGTAAATAAACCATGGAACAGCATCCCATAATTACGCGTAACTACTGTGCAATCGGCATACATTACGAGTACAGTAGGTAATAGTAAGTTTCTTCCTTTCGTTACTTATATTATCATGTCTTAGTTAAGAAATATAACTTTAAAATCTTTTCGGCAGTAGAGTCGCCAATCAGATTCTACTTAAATATGTATATTTTCGACAACATTCAGCGAATCCCAATTAGGACCGATGCCTTAAAGCTTTAGTTAATTTTCACTGAGTTCACTGAGTGTATAATCACGTTCATAAATCATTCCGCGAATGAACGATTGAACGAAACCACATTTAATAGCTTTTGTGTAAATTATAGAAATATAATTCAGATGTAGTTATAACGAGCGTCGAAACTTTCTAAGTAATCGTTAGCATCCGTCTGCCCGAGATAATTATTTTACTCTCATTAGTTTCGACCGTGACTTGTTCAACAATCGTTCGTACTTCTTTCTTTACGATATTTTACCAATATTGGCAATATTGTGCCTCACCTGACAATTTATTAAACGGAATATCAGTCAATATTCGGGAATGTCTAAAATGGTATTACCGTTATATTAAACGAAAGTTGGAGATATGTGGGAAATTATTTAGATATTGTTTAATTATCGTTCAAATAATGGTACAATTAGTATTTAAAAACCCATATAGCTAAACTCAAAACTTTCCTGAATAAACATCTATGATATTAGATTTTTCACAATACGGTCTAATTTTCATCTTATTTTATAATATTTATCTTAAAAACCTACATTTTTTTCTTAATTATAGTTACAATTGGTATAAACACTTGAACGATGGATAAATTGTACTCATATTTTTATCTGCAACAGGTAGCAACGATTTTTGTCTAAATTTAAATTAAACTTACGTTTAAAAACTTAGAGACCTGATCCCCGGTGTCCCTGTTTAATTAACTCAACACAAACACATCTTATCACGAAACACTTAATGCACACAGCGGTAACCTTAAAGTTATGTTGTAGGCAAGAAACAAACATAACAAAGTTCGTTAGGTTCGCGGAGGTTGTACGGAATCGGGGAATTGGTCGCTTGGGCCGCGAAAGTCACGTGTAGTATGCGAGTGACACCGGAGGCGCGCGTGCATGGACTGACTGCGCTGGCTCGACACTCCAGCTCCCGTGCCGCCAAATTTCCTCTTTCACGCCCCAGCGTTGTTATCCTCGCATACTCGTCAGTGTACAGAAGACATATTGGTGAAATTGCGTAACTGAATACATTTCAATCGGTTCCTGATTTGTAAATAGAATATTGCATTTCAGTCACAATTTTGAGTAAATTTTTTTCAGTTTATCGAGTACCACGATGTTAAACCACTTTGTTTACATTACAAATATCCACGTGCTTGTAGTTCTGTTACTAAAAAAAATTAACAAGAGTTGTAGCCAAAAAAATAAAATGTCCGTTTATTACGTATGGATTACTTATATTTTACAAAATAGTCTGCAATGTACATTAAACATCATTCTGCCTTGAAAGATCGTAACAACTAAGACAAGCTCACTCTGCTGTTTACGTATGTATACATATTTCTGGCTTCTACTTGACTGATTTGTTTGAATATATTAACGACTGTTCTGCTCCGTCTCGTTCGAGCGACGGCGGCAGTCGACGGATGGGCGACTCTGTGACATTTATTGCATAGGTACTTTTACTACTCGCTACCGATTAGATGAATCCTCTTAGAAATGCGATTTCATTTCGAGGCGTAGGTATATATCTAAGACCAAATATTGCAATTTTACAAAAACGGCCAAGCTTAATATGTTGTTTATGTTCTCCATGATACCTAATATTCACACTTAAGAAATTTAAATTACTATATTAATGGAATGTACACGAATATTCCATTTCAGTGCCGTAATATACGTGCACATATATAGTAATATTCTTAAAGATAATAAAAACTTGCTTAAGATTTAGGTAAAAAGAAAACAAAAAATATATCCGTGATTAAACCTGAAGATTTATAAGAGAATATAACAAACATTTACTTTCGAGATGCATCGAAACCAACACCAAGAGCTATGGAACTAATAAATACAATCATGAGCACGGATAACAAAAAGATGGCGTAAAAAATCTTTATTGGGGAGCAGGGCCCATGAAATTAGCATCACGAGAGCGTTAAGCGAAATGAGTCATTCCACGGTCGGCCACCGCGGCTCGGATGTGCAGCGGGCAGCGCGTTTTTGTAAGCGAAAACGCTTCGCTGCTTTTGGTCCGCGCCGCGCCGACGGTACGTAGGTAAAGTTGTAGTTGCTGTTTTTTAATCATTTAACGAAAAATAAACACAGATTTGCAACACCGTATTTCTTTTCTGACCATTTTTTGGTTCCTGCCTATTTTTAGGTGCGTAGGAAGATAGACTAAATAAAATAAATAGTGTATTAGAAATGATGATACTTTTTCAGGCCCCAAGTGGTCCATCTTACAACATAGGTACTTCGCTTCTTATAAGGCAGCTTTCCAACCAAACGTTGGCCTGTGCTATAATAAAAATAGCTTTACCAGCATGTTTGAAGTCCGCCTTTAAAGGAGAACAAGACTGAAATACATAAAACTTAAATTACTATGCCCTATAAAAAAGAACAATGATTGCTTTCATAAAACACCAATTGTATTTGCGCTGCACCGTCGCCGTCAGATTGCTTCGGTTGAACGTACCGTTGTCGCTCGTACCGCTGATTTTCAAGAAATTTAAATGTTGTGAACGGTACTATTATATAGACAAAAACCAGTCTCCGAAAAATTAGGTACCTACATTGCAGAACCTCTAACGTTACTATAATAAAAGCAGCTTCAAATCCTTAGCATAACTTTTATATATGAATACTTATACGTGATTTGAACCAACACTGTTAGTTATCATGAAAAAAGTGAAAGACAAGCATATCTAGTACAATTTAGTATTCCACCCCATCAACTACGTCTTCCAGTCAGTGTATACCTACACCATCGACTAATTAGCATCCATACTTTTAAACACATGAGGCGTATATTCTACTTTATAACATAACCTATGGAATCCAGTTTTACAAGGCTACCATATCATAATTACTACGTATCAACAGAGAGTTTGCTTTAGTATCTGAGCCTAATGGAAACCGATAGGACCTTTGATAGGATGCCTATTTATAGATTAATCCACCTAATTTTTCCTATACAAATTATTATTTTAATAAAGACTACCAGAGTGAAAATTATCTCGCAAAGATTTTAATAATATTCTGTCAATTACAATCTGTTATTAAAATCTTGCTATTTAATGGACATATCCTTATTTATGTGCGTAAATGCTTAGATTTCCATTCCATTAGGTTAAGCCCGGCAAATGGAATAGACAGGCGGTAATCGATGTCAATATTGTGAAAACTAAGTGTATCGTAACAGGGTTTAGAAATCGTTACGTCTGTTGTGCGAACAGACAGACAGCCGGATGCACAATATTGGTTTTCCGACGTCGAACTGCCGATAGGTCCAAATAGCACAATGTTGTTAAGAAAAATTCAATAAGATATCCATTCTCTATTAAAGTGTATGTATGTAAACAATAAAAATTGAAAACCTTGTTGTCTGTCTGAAGATATTTTAAGTTAATATTTTGGCTTCTTTATTTTCATTCAAATGGTTTACGTTACAAAACCAAAACTGGACTTTTGAACAATTTCGTAAGATACTTCTTAAAAAAAGAAATACGACAGTATCCCGAATTACGTAATTCCTATCTAAGTGTCACTTTAGCAATAGTTTTCACGCGTTTTTTAACGTTATACGGCGGCCGGAGAATGCGCGGGCAGCAGGCGTATGAGCGTCGTCACACTCTCTTTGCGCACGCACTATTCCACACTCCGTACATATAAAGTTTACCTACATAACACGTAACACGTTTCGCGGCCTAATGTTAGCATGGCCTTATAAAAAAACATTCATTATTCATAAAATTAAAATGTAATTTAATAATGCTTACGTTGGGAAGCGGCGGAAAACATTGTTATCAAAACTCTATTCGAACATACGAGTACCTATATTATAAATTAGCATCTCGTGCATTAATAAAATCGTCAGTTATCTAAATTTTATACCATAACTTTAAAAGACGACTTAACAATACTTATGTGAAATTTGTTGTGATTTTTATTGGCTCGTTCTCAGACTTAGACAATCAAGAATTAACATAAATATGACAGGCGCAAGAGTGAATTATGCTATCGTTTTGCTATTTCAGTAAACATTTAACCTTCAAATGCAGTAATAATTCACGGGTAGAATTCATATCTGTGTGTATACCTTAACAGTTGTCTTTAGACTGTCTTGTTTGTTGCGTTAGACAGTAATAAAGTTGAAATGTAAATAGTAAAATATGGTCCGAAAAAAACGCTTGTATGCTGCCAACCGGCACCTGCCTGGCGTGACAGAACTGCAGTCCTAATCTTTGCAATCTGAGAGGTGAGAGTGACAATAGCGTTGAAGTTGATAAAATAACATAATATTATATCCTTTAATCAAATCAGAGAAATATTATTAAAAGTTTAATAACTTACCTACTTGCAATTGACTGCCTCGTTGATCGAGTGGTGGTAAGCGCGATTGTTGATCGAGTCCAGGTTCCGATTCTCAGGTCGGGTACTATTGTTTTTCTAACTTAGATTGTCTAGTAGTGGCGCGGAGTCTGGATATGTACCCCGTGTATGATAATAAGCTCACCAATTTTTCCATGTTGGGACGTAAACGTAACTGGTGGAAGGTGGGAGTGTACCAAACCCTAGTATACTTCTTCGGAGCCTACAAGCGTAATGTTTTTTCAGTTTAATTACTTTTCATCTTTAGGTTAAAAACCACTTGAACAGCGGGTCAGTAAAAGTATGAATGTTGGGTAAAATATATCGGCTGTAATAGTCATTCGGAATAGGTGCTTAAAATAAATTGGAGGGACTAGTTCGATTTAATAGAAAACTTATGCAAATTAAAACGTGCGTAGCTGGAAATTAAACGCTAGAATTACCAGCAGCGCCAACTGCCATTAACGGATGCCGAGCAAGCTGTTGATGACTATACTTAAGGGATAATAGTAATGAACAAACTGCAGACAGTTTTATGTTTTTGATCTTACTATAATCTTACTACTTTTAGCAATTAGCATTATACTTTTAGCAATATGAACTATATTTTATGTCGTTACGCATTTCACCCTGCTCTATAATTACTCGTTCTAATTGCAAATTTTAGGCCCCAGTTGAATGGTCGAAAATGAATAGTATTTTTCATGTCAAACTATTTTATCGGACTCCCAGTCTTCTCTCAAAGCGCGAAGTGTTAAGGCGAGCGTCTGCCAAGTGAGGTTTATTGACAAAACAAAGGCAAACCCTCATAATGCAGTGGTTCTACTGTAATTAGATTATCATTAGTGATCAAGAGTACATGATCTTTTCATTACTGCTACTAAGAGACTCCGAATGCACTGCCTTTTCTAATCAATGAATTAAAGCAATTACCAGTTCTTTAAATAAAATTGTAAAAATAACTCGTAAATTACACTGGGTACTTACACAACGAATATATGAATCAGGCATTCGCATAAAGTATCAAATTCATGTAACAGCAACAGCTACGTTTCGGTGTATAACTACACATTTAATGATTGCACAACCGTTACAAGCACGGTAATAAACATTAAGTATTATTATTTATTATGGGGTAGCAGGTCCCGTTATCGTTTACAGTCTGTGTTAATTATTACTATTATATCATTTCGCCAGATCCTTTACGGGACAGGCATAGAACACTGACAAATATAGCCTCTACGTCTTAATGTATTTTTTTCATGTAAGGAAACGGAACGTCGTGTTAGTTTCTTTCTTTTTTGTTAAATAGCAAGCGGGTATGCGCGCTGACAGAACTATGGATTGCTATCAATTAGATTAGTAGGGGTTCTCTGTAAAAAAACAATCAGAAATAGTTGACGTATAAGACTTTGTACAATTAAAGTTTACATAAAAACGAGTGCAGAATGCTAAAATGTATGTGTAATATGTATTATAAATACCTTAAATTGAACCGTACCTTCATTATTTACTCTTAATGTTGGACAGACTATTGTTAGGCAGTGTCACAAAGGAAAGATTTATAAAGATTATCGTGTAAATATGTAAGAATGTAGCGAGGTTATTTATGCAGGGTTTTTCAAACTTTATGCTCCATGAACCCTTTTAAGTTTCCAGATGACAGCGAACCCCTTAACTAATTAAATCTCGTTCCCACACCCCAAAGAAAATAATAAAATTGACCGTTGTAGAAAATAAGGTTTACATTTTTATAAAAGCTAATAAATACAGTGCCATAAAAATATCTCTTTAATGTTAATGGGATGGGCGAGCTTTTTCTTGTCGCAAATGGAGTCAATTTTAGAAGTAATTTTGGACTATTTTACTTGACTCTGACTCCGCCAGCCGCCATTACGTAATTCTTGTCGCAGACCTCCTACCAACCGTAGAACGGAAAACCCCTAGGGATTAGCGTACCGCATTTTGAGAAACCCTGATTTATAGAATAAGGTTCAAACTGAGATTTAATTTGTTACTTAATATCGAATTTCGATCTTTACTGGACCACTAGTTTTAATATAATACTGAAATATAATAAGTAGTAAAAGCAATAATTTATCAATTTTTGAAAATTTTGGATTTTTATAACGAGATGGTAAAGTCTATTTTAGAACAATGCCTGGTGGAGGCTCCAAATGGATGAATTGTCTTTACAGTACCACACTACAATATATGTATATGTTCACCGCAGATCGTTAATTGAAATAGGATGCGAGATAAATAACATGTTAATATATTTCATTATGTATGTACTTATTTCTGATAAACTGCAATATCACTACCAACACAAGTATTTATAGACGCTTTTATAAATATGGACGAAGCTGTATTGAATGGGTTGGAAGTCTGATGGGAAGAACAGTTTCATATCACAAGCATTTACAAATTCTGTAATTGAAAACGGCAATCTTATACAAACATTTACTTATTCCCACAAATACAAATGTGCTTACAAAAGTTCACATAATCTTCGAAAAATCAGTAGGTAATATTTAGTACCTTTTTGTATACTTTGAATCCGTTGGTTTCTTCCCGCTTTTGTGAGATCTATCATATTTGCGTTCATAATCTCTTGTGTTACTGTTATTATCCGTGTAATTTTTGTCAGAACTA
Organism: Parelbella ahira ahira; assembly: GCA_018244795.1. Lineage (NCBI taxonomy): Eukaryota > Metazoa > Arthropoda > Insecta > Lepidoptera > Hesperiidae > Parelbella > Parelbella ahira. The sequence continues at coordinate 11,520 of DWME01002877.1, read as the reverse complement.
TGATATTTGTCTTTTGGCCTTCTAGTATGCTGGTAATTACTAGACATTGCGCTTTCATTATCTTGACTGCCGTCACTATTATCTGACTGCTCTCTTTTAACATCTTCCGATTTCAGAGGCTTTTTATGTTCTTCTTGCATATGAGGAATACACTTCGTAGACCGATAATTGCATTTATACTTTTCTTTGTATCTATTTAAATCACTAATATAATCTGGTGTTTTTTTATGTTCGTTGTATATTCTTTCTGTTCTTTTATCACCACTATCGTGACTCGTATCACTCACTGCCTCCTTTAATGCGTGTCTTTCGCTTTTATAATCTTTATTTCTAACTTTTTCGTTATCGGTCTTTTCATTCGAGTAATGAGGTTTATGACTATCATATAGTGTGTCATTTGACACTTTTGTGTAACTTCTTAACTTTTCTGAGTGCTCTGTCTCGTTACTCTTACTATTGTGCGGATGATTATTATTATCATGTGAATCATCCTTTTCTTCCCTCTTAACACTTTCATAACTTGATTTTCGTTTTTCATTCCGATCATTATTCTGCCTTTCCCTACGTTTGCTTGAAAAAGTCCCTTCTAGTTGCTGTTCTTCTGATTTTTTTCTTATATCATCGAATGAGTCACATTTTTCTATTTTGATATTTTTTGGTGCAGGCATGCACATTTCGTTTTCTGTTTTCGTTTTGTAATGAGCATATTTTTCGGGTTGGCTTTTTTGTCTTCCATATTTATCATAATGTGTATGTCTATCTCTCTCAAAATAACAATCTGTATATCTTTCGTCCCTTCTGTTTGATTTTATAGAGTCATGTTTTGTTAAATGCCTGTCTGCCTGTGTTTTTGAAATTTTAGGTGATTGATATCTATCATTATTATCATACTTTCGTTTTCTTCTTTCATATTCTTCATAGTGTCTAGAGTGTTGGGACTCGTTGTGTCTATTTTTATTTATATTTGAGTCATGTTCTTTGTAAGTATTTTGATTACTTTTATACCTAGAGATTTCAGGGTGTTTAGATATATTTTTATCACTTGATCTATTTAAATCTTCACTTTTATTTGTACCATCTGCCTTTTCTCTCTTAACTTGACCTGTTGCATCATTTTGAGCTTTCGTATACAATTCCATCTGGACATGAAAATAAACTGCATGTCATTTTATTAAATAATTATTATATATTACTTTAAAATAAAAGCATTATGCTAACTTCAAATTATTTTAATTATTGAACATACGCTGATTTGATTGCCAAAAAACCAAATTGTATTTCTAAGATTTAAGTTATTGTTATGTTTCAGGGATGATGACTTAATAACTTTTATTTGTATAGTTGCCGGTTCTATAAATTAACACTAGATATTCATAGACGTACTACGTACATACATGGACATTTACAAGTAACTCATGTGCTTATTCCGCGACTTCGCAACTTCCATAAAATCCTAAATAATAACCTGTGTGTTGATGACATCCCGAAGCGCGTCCGAGTAGTTGCGCGTCTTGGCGGCGACACGGTATTTAGTGCGCCGTCGTTTCATATCGCGTAGCTCTGCCAGAATCTCCAGCTTTGACTTGGGCTTTCTTGCTTTGGTCTCATCATCATTCGAACTGAAATTTGACAAAAACTTTAAATAACCAAGTTTTTTTTTAACCAGTCTTAAATATCATAGAATCCACTATGCTTATTGAAGCAATCTTATATGGAGTTTGTATAGACTACTACTACCAACTACAATAAAATAAATAAAGTACTAAATACTGCACTATTTTTTTTAAAGTTTATTTACTAATTTTAATATTACCTTCATGAATACACCTTATCATTGTTTATCATAAACCATATTGTGTACCTTGTGCCTATTTATGGTCAGGAGCTCATGACATGCAAAAGTGCAGATTGATGAATGTAAAATAAAGTAGATGAGTAATATTAAATATGATTAAATTGAAACCATAATAATATTTAATAAACATAACGAAGAACATTCTTTAAATAGTCTAAAACTAAAAACATAAATGTTTAAGATGGTATATCAACATTTATGAGTACCTTAAACTTGTATAATTTCCACTTTTAAAGTCATAAGGTCAATCGATTTACAGCTGTTATAATATGGCAATAAATTCTATGGCATCTTACACATTCACTATACACCAAGCAATTTACCTGAGGAGCGCCAGATCCGCCAAGTCATGACATGAGGGTACTTGTCTTACAACTTCATCGTATATGGCGCGACGCTCATCGCTAGTGTATGTCGCTTGGAGACGATCTAATGTGAGTGGCTGGTCGCCACTGTAGCCGGGTCCTTGGAGTTTGTTAAGGAAATTTTTCAATTAAGCTAGTTCATATTAAGAAAGTAATAATTCTATAACAAATATGTAATTGGGGTAAATAGTATGGTGATTTCTCAATTTAATAGCCACAAAATTGTTACAGCCCTTTCACACCAAATAACTAGCTACTGTTAATCACAGTTCCCAACAGCTGCTTCTGTTGATTTATATTTTACATTTAAGTTATTTTTAATTAATCACATCCTCAGCCTAAGTCTACTGCTGGACATAGGCCTCCTCTAAAGGGGTTTTTGCCCATAATGCCCACACTGAACATACAGGTTGGAGATCTTTTTTCAATTTTATTGTATTGTATATTAAATTGACATATGCTTCACTATTAAAACAGTTTTGTGAATCATTGGACATTCCACACTATACATGTGGAAATTAATAATTCTAACAATTTTTTTCTTAGTAAAAGGACTAATTAGCAGGTAATAGCAACCTATTAATGAAAAATTTTATCTTATGCCATATGCCATTTATACCATATGGATGTGGACACAAATAGTTGAAAGGCACAAAAAGAAAGAAATATATACATGTGGGGACTTTTGGAAAGTGATTTATTAATTCTACAATATCTGCTTTGTTTTTTAAACTAATAAAATCAACCAGGTATAGATTATCTGCATATTAATAACTAATAAAATATAATCTATGAAATTTATATAAACAAGATTTTGTAAAGGATACAACATATAAAAGGATAATTTTTGTCACAGCTATAGGTGGCAATCTGAACTGCAAAACGGTAAGAAATACATTTAGTATAAACAATCACATATACAACACAACATGAATGGTGGAACATACCTTTCTTGAACAAAGCCTGACATTTTGATGCATTGTCTATTATCTCCATAACTTTCTCGGAATCTGTAGGAAATAATTAAGTAGTAATTATTTTTCAAAAAGTTCACATTTTGGCGCTGGACCTTCATAACAATATATAGTACATCATCATTGTCAGCCTCATCATGTCCACGGTTGGACATAATTGACACCCTCCATCCGGTTATTAGCCTTCCAAACCCAGCAGCTTCCCGCTGTCTTCTTCAGGTCATCAGACCATGTGGTAAGAAGGCAACCTAGCTCAGCGATAACCTTAGATGAACCAAGCTCACCGACATAGCTCTCAGAATTAGTAACCTGAAGTAGCAAAGGGCAGGCTGCATCACACAAGTGATCAAAAACTGATGGGGAAGAAGGGTCATTGAGTGGCATATATGCATACATCTCGGTAAAAGGAGCGTAGGTCACCCTCCTACCAGATGGTCATCATAATATATTACATAGACAAAATAAAATTGTTTCAATGATGCCACAGTCGTTCTTTATAAGTATTGATCAAGCTTGGTAGAGAGCTGACTAAAATATTCAATCATTGGTCACATTAACCTTATGGTTAGCTTGGCACTTCACTATGATGAGGTAAAGTAGCAAGGTTCTAAATGTATAATTACCTACATATGGATTGCAACAAATCAAAAATGTATAAATATTTTTGTTGTGTTTGACTTACTAAATTTTACAAGTGTCTCAGAATAAGAGTCAACAGGGCTGGGAAGCAGACGATCTTCATTTGAGTAGCCTTGACTTTTCAAACAGCATTGTTTCTCATGTTTCTCTAATTGGTCCGGTGGAACTTGATGATTTGAATCGTATTGACATGGTTTCACAGAAGATTTCTGAAATAATTAAAAAATACTAATATCCACTTGCAACCTCTGAAGAGCCAAGCAGAGCACACTCCTGCAGCAACACTCCTACAGTTCACCTGTGATTATTTACAACCCATTAACATAAACCAAGCACAAATTAAGACTCCAAACTACTACTGGAATATCTAGAAGATAAACCCAACACCACATGACCCGGGCATGAAACCAACATCCTTTTGATCAGCAGTCGCGCTTGTAACTACTTGACCAATGGGGTAGTCAATAAATTAACAGTTCGAAATAAATTTTAAAGTAAACATTCGATTAGATTCATTCCTTCAGTAAATTATTATTTTTACTTTTCTATTGCTTCCATAGCTCGTAATGTTCTGGCCCGTATGATATCCTGTAAAACACTCATTTTTAATCTCGTCTGCCCTAACCCTAAAGATCTTTATAGCTTCATCGGATGAGAGAAACATTTCATCTTCGCCCGGCCATAGCTTGAGCTCGTTGAGTTATATAGCATAAGTTTGATGAAGCAAGTGATAAGCCGTATTATTAATACAAACAAAAATTACTTCCACTAAATGTTTGCGATCCCATTGCAAACTCTGTAATATCATAGTCACTTCTATATCAATGTCTTTCAGATATGTTTCTAACGATGTTAATTGAGTCAGCCTTTTGGTTACATCTATCTTCGATTCCATATTGTACGAGTACTATCATTACATAGATGAAATAAAATAACGAAGCTGTATTTCAGCATTTGACATTTCTTGACTTTGACGTAACTTCAGTGACCATAGACCATAATTGGTACATAGATAGTAGTGCATATATAACCTATTTCATACATCTATATAAAAATCAGGTCTAATTTTTGATGATAAATTCTTTCAGTTTCGTCTTTTAATTTATGTACTTTTATTACAGTTATTACTTTTATTATGTTCACACCTAAAAAAAATATTAAACATTTTATTAAATATTATGTTCAATAATTTTTATATTGGATGACAATCATAATTTGACATTTGCCATCTTCTTCCATCACATCAAAAACTCTTTTTCGTCTGTGGTTCGCGGCGAGACGTGTGGTTTTTGTGGAATAGAATAGTCTCGGAATATTATGAAAAATGGCAGATTCTGAGGTAAAATAGTGATACATTTAATAAATTTCATTGCTGTTTGAAAAGCAGAAGTATAATTTATGACTTTGTTGCCAGGGACTGCAAAAGTTGAAGGATATACCATTTAAAATACAGACCGCAAATTTATTAGAGAGACGTGAAGTGATCGAGGAGATTCGAACTGTTTTGTCTACACCTGGTAAGTACTAACTCGTATTACGTTTCTAATAGACGAAGCAACAGGATGGTATTGACAGGAACCTTGTAAATAAATGCAGGATTTTATAAGTATTGGCTGTCCAACAGCTGTATTGATTTGTCACCCGGGTACTGGGTTCCCAAGTTTCTCAGTTAATTGTGTATAAAGTAGGGACTTGGACATGATTAACAATTTGTTGGGAACATTTATTACATTACACATTTCCGCAATATATAATTTTGCACACCTTTGTCTATTTATTGGATCTTTCTTATTAAAAACAACTTTAATATTAACTATTTGTTTCTTTACCTGATAAACTGTGGTATTATTAGAATTTTGTACTATTATTGCATAAATTTTTTGACAATACCGACTTGTTCTTCATATCAAAGATGCAACAATGTCTTTACTGTATTGAGCCTAATTTTTTTGAATCCCCAAAGTTTCACAATAACCTTACATACAATTAGTCTTCAAATATGAGCATGCTGGTATGCAAAACATCTTATTGTATAATGTACAAAAGTGGTTCTGTTTCTGTAAATCCACAAGTTTCTAATTGATGATCTGCTAATTAACACTTACATATAATACGCTTGACTGGGCAGCATATAGGAGACTTCGTCAAGTATTTTTGTCATCGCTACTGCAAAACTTGAAGACGAAAGTCTTCAATGAGTGTGTCCTACCTATTATGATATATGGACACTCATAGTACAACTGTTATCTATACTCCATTGTCTTTGTGACTTTTTCATTTGTCAAGTATCAAGTCTCAAGTTTGATCCCAGAGTGGAGTACTGTTGGGTTTTCTTAACTTAAAATTACTAGTAGTAGCTTGAATAAAAATAAATACAATTTAATTCAGTGCAGAAGGTGTACACTACATATACATCATATATTACTTAACAAATTAATGATCATTTATTGACACATCTGCAAACTGTGATTGAACATATATGGTAATTATGACAATATTTACCAAAGTTACAAGTATGTGTACATATTAAAGTTACTTCTAGCAAACAAATAGAAACAATAACATAATGTAAGGTGATTGTAGATGTAGCCACAGAAATAGGTAAAAAAAATAACAGACAATGAAATTGTCAACCATTTTGGTGGTCTTATTGAGGTTATCTTAATTCATATCTTATCAATAGAATTATCATTTAATTATGTTTGCATTATTTATGAAAAGCAACATTCCAGGTGTAATGAAAGTTCATAGTATTAAGTATCTAAGGTTGATGTCCCCTGCAGTTTCAAACTGCTGGGTGTGTGTACACTGGAACTTTTTTTACCTGTAATCTTATTATGTATACAATCCTAAACAGCACTGTCTATCTTCTATATTATTTTTATGATTCTATGTAATTTGTGCATTCATCGGGCACAGTCTCTATATGCTTTTAAAACTGTGGTTAAAAATCATTATCTGGTTAGCTGCAGCAGTTAATTTATTCACTCCCCATAATTCCAATACGTATTTGCTAACATAAAATCATCTATTAGTTGTCATTTTAATTGTAGTACACCCCTACCCCTTCAATATTACTATAAATTTACATCCCTTCTACCTGGAGGTTGCCTGTAAGAGATAAGGCCGCCTTTTGTATACCTAGCATTAAGCAATTTTTATGTTTATACATGTTATTTTACACTGGTGTATAAATAAAGAGTATAAATAAATAAATAATTAGTGCATAAAGTATGCAACAGCTAGTTTTCAATGTTAAAATGTAAATTAAACCAGCAGGTATAACAGAGGCACACATTCGATATGTTTGTCGCGTCCTGACTCTGACATTGAATCGCTACCGTGACTCTGCATCACAATCATATGTGCGGAGTCTCCTGTCATACTTAGCCACGAAGTATCGGGAGTATACACTTAAGTCTATGCTGCCTCTGCTGCTTGAGATCTCTGAACAACTGAAGAATACAACCATATCGTAAGTTGAGCATATAGTTATTACTAATTTATTTCATAATAACCATTGTATATCCTTTATATTCAGCATTATATTATATTGGTGTGTTTTAAAATTTGTACGTTTTTTAAATAAAATTAGCATATAAATATTATTGTTCATTTGTGTACCTCTAGAGGTATATTCCACATTTCTACTCTCATGGCTTAGTATATGCCTAAACCATTGGAGAAGACCTGAAACTTGTCATAATATGCTATAAGATATAGTAAGTTGGCAAATAACTATGTGTAGTACAAGTATGGCTGCCTCCTTGATGCAAGTGGTTGCAAGAATGATTCCAGGGTTTGATTCCAGGGTTGGATACTTTAAGGTTATTTTAACTTGAAATTTCCAGTAGTGACCCCGAATCTGGATGCATGCCCAGTGTATGGCAATAGGCTCACCCCCTATTTGATATGAGTGCTTCATTAGTTGAGTTTTGCAAGCATGACTGGCAATCGAAAGTCCCGGGTTCAAATCCCGGCTCAGATACTATTGATTTTTTTTTCATTTAGAATTTCAATTAGCGACTTTGAGTCTGGATCTGTGCTCAATGTATGGCAATAGGCTCACCGTCTATACTGTGGGACATAAGTGTAACTGGTGATATGTAGGAGTGTTAGTACTACACTGCTCTACCTATATCATAGGGACCATACAAGTTAATTTGTGAAATGTTCAAGTACTTACTTCTGTCATTACAGGTGTGATATGTTTTATTTAAAGTACAAGTAGATTTTAAAGTATTGAAAACTAACCGATACTAGTAAATAGTGTTGTTGAATTTACTGTTCAATAATTATTACTTAAACCACCAATTATCAAAGCAAATACAATATTCAATTCAAAATATTTAAATTAATAAATCACTTTATATTCTATTACAGAAAGAGTGTGTGCATGAGTGGACTATATGCACTGGGCTGGTCATCTGTCATAGTAGAAGCAGCACTTAAAGATACTGAAGAAGATGGTGTGGACTACAACACCCTTGTGCTGGTTCAGGGCAAACTGCTTGCTGTTGTGAACGCTTATGGCAATAAGAAGAAAAATCATAATGCATATTCCTTGGTATGATACTTCTTAATATTACAGTGTTAGTAATACACAAAATATTAGTCACTGAGAAAATTGGTGAACCCTGAAGTATATTTGATTTATTGCATTCAAGTTTTGTTTCATGCTACAGGTAGCATTGGTAGCATAGGGATTTAAAATTTAACCTTCAGGTAGATCCACTAATTTGAACCTCTACATATTTTTTCAGATACAAATGAATCTTTAGAGAGAGCAATAAATCTGATTCTCATTGATTAAAAGATTGAATTTTTGCTATTCAACACACAATTAAAATGATACTGATTGTTTACATAAAGTTTACATTTTTGATTTTAAATCTATGTATACACTTTCCTTATTACAATATGGGGATCTTGGTAAAACAAATGTGGTGTTTAAATGGTTTAAATCATGGTCATGTTTTATTCAGTGGTTATATTTCAGTTACATTCATCCTGGCGTGCCATAGGAAAAGAGAAGCTGAAAAAATGGATTAAGGTATTATTGGAACAGCCGGCAGACTCAGGTCCTCATGTGTGTGTAGCATTCTCTGCACTCTGTCGCCATGCAAAACAGATTGGAGATGAGGATATTGTTACAGAACATAAGGTATCTACTTGCTTGGCTCGCTCATGGCTTACTTTTGATTGTAGGTAAACATAAACAAAAGCAATTGGCAATCAGCTATTCCAAATAAAGGCTATACTTTCTCCAGGATTCTTCCTAAAGATTTAATACGAACTGCAATGAGTCAGTATAATGTGTTTAAATTATGTTGTACATATAACTCTCATTTCCATTTACAGGCAAAAATTTTAGAAAGCTTAATAAAAACTATGATAACTGTCAAAACCCGTCCAAATGCTAACTACATCCAGGGCTGTGCAGATTTATTACACATATTGAAAAAGTCAGATGTTCAAAACATCCTACTCCCCGCACTGCACAAAGCCATGCTGCGGAGCCCTGAAACCATTATACAAGCTGTTGGCGAAGTTATAAGGAATCTGGACATTTATATTGATGGAATAGCTGTTGACATAGGCAAGAGTTTTATTGGTAAGTAGCTGTCAAGGGCTTCCTTTTATACTAATCAAAGTGAAGAAAATTGTCCAGATTTATACAAAACTTTCTGAATTTAGTTATCAATCATCATTAGGCATTTGATTATTACTTGAATGTACACCTCACATTGTCAAAGTAATATATTGTTCAAATTTAATGGAGTTCATATTTAGTGGAATTTATTTGTGCTGCAATACCTCACAAGTTAATGAGAGAGTATCTTCTGTTATCCCTTTGGTTATATTACAACTTCACTTGGCATCATCATAAGTTTTAACTTTATTAAATAAAGTACTGCAGGCTCTAATAATTTTTGAATTAATTTATATAAAATTTTCTCAGTGAACTTACATTCGCGGGACGAGTGGGTACGCTTGGAAGCGGTCCGTGCCTTGGGTAGCCTAGCTCAGCGCGTGGAAGATCCCGCCACTGCACGGGCGGTGCTCTCCCACGCCTTCGCAGAGTACAACGGTGCTAGCGGCAAACTCACCTCCAGCGAAGACAAAATCGCTGTGTTAAATGTGAGGGCTCGATAAGTTTTCTTAAGGCTTTTATTAAATTCACAGTTGGGACATAAAAAGATTTGGCGATAGAAAACGAATTTTTGTCTACAGTTTCTCCTTTGTATATGGACAATGGAGGAAGCACTCTATAGGCTAACTAATGTTCAATTTCCAATCTTGTCATGTAGGCTGTTCATAGTAGGTGGGGTTTCATTTGTCACGTGTGAACTGATGGTGCATAGGTGTCAGTACTCGAGCGCAATTCTCGGCAGCCGTGAACAATTCTATGACAACTACTCTTGTGTCATGATATAAATATGAAAATTAATGAATACTCCCTGCTACCACGTAAAGGACCTAGTGTATAAATATAATTATAGTACAAATTAACATTTATAAGATCTTTGATGTGAATATTCATATAAGGTATAGATGAACGCGTAATTGTGCTACTTACCGATCATTGATATTTCTGGTCCCAGGGTGTGAGCGTACTGCAACAGTTAGCCGTACCCGAGGCGGAGCGGCCGAAACTATTTCAGGAGGCCATCGCGCAACTGTCGCGTATTTTGGATAGCGAGTCTCACGAGCGCACGATCTGCACGGCGCTCGACGTCGTGCACAGCTGGACGCTCATTGTCACGGGGGAGTTGCCCGATCAATTGGTGCAGTTATTTAAGGTAATTTTTTATATATTTCATCATTAAGCTGACAGTACAAACTGCTCTACTAAAAGAACAATTTGGCCTACTGCTACTGGAAGGTTACTGCTGGATCGGTTAGAAATGGATATTTTACTTTTGTCTCTTTATTTAAGTTTTTTATATAAAGCTATATTCATTCATCACATCATATGCTGTACGAGCGAACTCGCGGATTTGTGTAACTTCAGAAATTATGCATAGTTGTGCATTGCATATAGAGTACTCAACAACAACGGTCACGCTCCCCGTCTATCGTTTACTATCATTTAAATTGTTATCTATGAACTCTATCAACCAAATATTACATTGAGCAAACTAGGCTGTAAGAGCGGATGAATTATCCGATACGTCGAATACGAACATAAAGCCGCCCTCTGTACCATTAAGTTATCGAGGGTGAAATAAAGAGTAAATAAACATGAACAAAATCGGTAGTAATGACGACATACTATGTCGGTGTGCAGAAGAGCATGAGCGCAAAGAGCACGACGCAGGGCGTGCGCGTGGCATACGCGTCGCTGCTGGCGCGCGCGCTGCGCCGCACGGCCGCGCCGCGCGCCGCCGCCGCCGCGCTGCGGCCCGCGCTGCTCGCCGCGCTCGACGCCGCCGCGCGCCAGCGACTGCAGGTGCGGCACGCCTTCCGTTACCACTCGTCACCACTTAATACGCACTCTCCGTTTTGCTGAAAATTTATAAATGTGCTTTTTAATATTACATATTGTAACATCGCGCCTGTAATCCACGAAAGGGTAGGCAGGCCATACACCGGGCACAATTCCAAAATCCGAGTCGCTACTAGAAATTATAAATAAAAAAATACAATAGTACTCGACCCGGGATTTCAACCCAGAACATCCCGA